>JAIPMN010037254.1:3829-16755 GCA_020650975.1 Apostichopus californicus
AAAATTTTGGGGGGAAAATGGCATTCCCTCCCCCTCCCCCCCCCCCCCACGTGGCTATGTGCCTGCTTATAAGTGAACAAAAGGACAATAGTAAACTAACTTAAGTATAACTCCAGTACAAAAGGGAGAGTACAGAGAAACCAAAGTCTGGGCTTGTAGTAATGTATAAAGGGACCTGTAAGCTTACAGAAAGTAAGAAAAGAAGTGAATATAGAAGAAAAGTCAGTCCTATCCCCCAGGGCAATACCCATCCTTTAAAATTACACCCATCCTCCCAGCCTCCCCTCCTCCCAGCCTCCTCTGTCCTCCCAGCCTCCCCTCCTCACAGCCTCCCCTCCTCCCAGCTTCTCCTCATCCCAGCCTCCCAGCCTCCCCTGTCCTGCCTAGCCATTCAGTTTCTTGTACAATTTATGAACATAATACATAGCATTATAAAAGCAGACATATAATGCTCCTTTAAAATCATCAACATGGTTGGTCAGCAGGGCAATAGAAAGATCTGGTTGTTGGGTCCTCCCCAGAAGGATAATATCACACGACAGTCAGATGTATCTTGATCTCTTCTTGGTTTCTTATTTGACAGTTCATATGACAGCTAATCCCCCTCCTGTGGTACCCTAACTCCCAAAATGAGACTTTTCATACTAATCAGAGTTGACTTCATCAAACAGATTTGTGTAAGATTTCAATTGAAAGGTAAACCAACAAAGAGTAAAAAACAGAACCTCGATCACAGTCTCGTACATTTTACATGCCGGAATATTGTTATGATGCCAGACTTTCTGTCTGATCCGAGATTAATTGATACCGTGCTAGAACGGAAACTAATATTGAGAGCTACCATCACGCAGCCACATTCATGAAATTATTGATGATTAGCAATTTGCCAGGCATTACGACGGGAACAAAGTTTCTCTGTGGAATAATTCAGGAGAAATTTCCAATAATTAAAGTCCCTCCACACCCCCCCCCCCCTTTCCTTCCTCTGACACACCCCCTTCCTTCCTCTGACACACCCTGCCCACTTAATTTTACTCCTGCCCCATTGTCATCCATCTTTAACATAAAACTAATGAAAGAAGATTTAATGTTAAAAGTCTATAATACGATTTGTGTCGCTCTGTTTATTTCAACATTTTTATCCCTCCCCCTTCCCATTCCCATATCACCCTAACCTATTTCCCTTCCCTTTCAGGCTAATTTGAAATAATCCTTCAGATCATCAGCAAACTTGCAAAGTTCATGTGTTCAGACTTACCTTGTTCACACAAGACTCCGTAGAAGCCAAGCGGACATAGACAATGGGCGCTTCCCCTTCGGTCCAGTCCGCAACGTCCCCCGTTGATACACCGGATGGCATCGCAGGAGACCCTCTCCGCGGTGGTCAAGACCGGGGGCGCTTCTGTCGTCGTGGTGAGGTGAGGCACGGGTGGACTCTCGGTGAAACTGAATTTATCCTTCACCGATGGGGCAGTGGTCAAGTACACCACCTCCGGTGCAAGGCTGGGCGTAAAACTGACCTCCCTGCCGGTATCGGGATGAACGGTCTCCGACTCTGGTTCAAAACTGAAGTCCCCGCTACCGGACGAGTCGTAAATATCTTCGTCGTCGATCTCCTCCTCGCTCCATCCGGACCCCAAACCCCCGCTACCATCGTAATACGGTTCCTCCACGTCCACCGTGGCGTCGACGATCTTATGAGGCAGCAACTTTGTGGGGTCTATCGCTATTGGCCCAAATTTAGTAGGAATTCTCTCTGACGGTGACGGATTTTCGTCTATAAAAATAATGTCGTCTGAAAAGTCCTCTCTGTGATCAGGTTGAATAACGTCCTCCTTTAATTGATCTTCTATCTTAGGTTCTGTCGTGAAAGAGGAGGGGGGGGGGAGATAAAAAAAGAAGAGATGAAGAAATACAAAGCCACAAACCCGCAAAGAGTTGCTTCCAACTTTCGGTTCTCACAAAGGAGCAGGATTGGGCGGAGGGGGATAGGGAAGTGAGTAGGTGCGAGAGTCAGGGAGGGGGTCGTGTGACGTAGGTAACACATGCCTGAATTTGTTCATACTGTATGGACCCCATTCAGAGAAAACAAAATTTCGAGAATTTGAAGAACGGAAAGATATAAACATGGAGATGGGTGAAATAAGGTATAAGGCTGCAAAACGTCTACCAGACAAACATATCAAACTAGTCATGGAAAAGTTTGTTCACAAATCTTTTTACAAAAATACAAAAATGTGTTAGATCTTTGTAAACTTACCAGTGCACATGAATCCATTTCTTGCTAAAACTTTCCCATCGAAGCAGGCACACTTGAAAGCAAACATGTAAGGAATGTCAACGCACTGTTGACTGCACGGATGCATCATATCACATTTACCTGCAAAGAAGAACAAGAAGAGTACATTGTAGTAGGTAAGTGTGACTATATGTATACAACATTTTCAAAAGAACTTCCAAAAGAGTTAAAGGGTGTGAAGACTCGCGCACAAAGAAACGTCTCATGCCGGTAATCTGACCTAGTTTCGAATGAGGTGAAACAGAAATGTTAGACACCACCATTGATCCCAGAAAATACACACACAGCTTGCTACCATCAATAATTAGACACTAGTGTACAGTCAAAACATACAGCTACGGTCAATACCCACACTGTGTAAATAGCAGCGATTCACATCTCAGGCCTAGATAAAAGATAACAAGTTCACCTTTCATTACTGTCTGCATTTTGTAGCGACAAGAGGAAAACTCGACTTGCAAGCAACAGAAAGTTAACTTTTTCAAAGCGCGGCACTCGGTTTGGGGCGAGTCTTCAATGCCTTTAAATTAGTGACAATTCTAATAAGTCCCAGACATTAAACTATGTTTCAATCAGACACATATTGTGTCTTTCTGTTGCTCCCTCACCCTCCCCCAACCAAAGATTGACAGCAAACTAAAGTCTGGATATCTCATTTTAGTCTAGTGTAACCCCTGAGGTCACTGATTCAGAAACTTTTCAGGTCAGTAATTTCTTTCCTTCCTCCCTTCCAATGGTCATTTTACTTAAAATTATTTAAAAATCTTGCATATAATTGTGGCAGTTAAATGATTAACCCACTGTTTATACATGAATGACCATTACTTAACTTTCTATCATATTTGCCAGTAATATGGCTGCCCTTTGTTATCCAACTGTGCATTTAACTAGTAGAGTAACATGCTGGCATCAGCAAGCTACAGGGGGAGGGGAAGGGGAGGGGGAAGGGGGGAGGGGGGCAGGACCTTGAGTTGGGTTTGTTATCCGATTCAGCTGGTAATTATGTAGGTCATGCCACAGCAATACCGACATACTTTTATACTTATTCATAAAGTCATTACACAGGCTATAAAAAAAGATCAACCCATTGTGACGCTTCTTATTTCAATTCAATTTGTTACTTTTTATGTCGCTTAGTAATTTTACAACACTCTCATGCAGATAGAATACAACTAGTTCTGGGAAATAACCTAAAAATATTGCACCATATTACATGGTTATCAAATAAGAAAAAACTACTTAGACCCACTCCCAGGTTTACCCCCCTCCCTCCCACTTTCACACATCAAATCCCCCTCCCCCTGTATGCTGATAATTATAATCCCGATCTCTATGGATGCTTAAAAGGTTTAATCTACTTGTACGAATCAATTCCTTTTCTTCGTCTATACTTTTTCATAACTTTGCAAGTTTCACTTTGCGATAAACACTGTTCAATTCCTAACTCTTGTCACGATTGTGTTATATTTACTCTTCCAGTCGAGAACCTCTATCGAAAGACTGCACTAAAAATAAGATCAAAGGCCACGGCAGAATATGGCAATATATACATACACAATTAGTATTGGGAAACCCTTCCAGCATCTTCTCTCTGCGATAAACACAATTACACCGCTAGCGGTGGAGTTATTAGGCTCCCCTCCTGTCCGACTGACCCACTAAAACGAAGCCAGATAAAGACAGAATACAGCTAACCAATGATCTATCCATTGATGCTCCTCTGAGCTCAATTAAATAGCTATTGAATAAACCCCCTGAAGGCTACCCAAGGTAAAAAAAGGACGGAGGGAAAAAACTCAATTTGTGGCGAAAAATCAATATATTTATGAGTTTACTAATGGTATGATACTCTAACATTAGCACACATGCCGCTAAGAAATTCAATAGTCCGATGGGCACGGTTGGTAACATGGCGAGGGAGTGTAACGCTATACGGTTAAGATACTGTATCGATAAACTGGCTAAGTACAGAACAGGAAAAAGTAGATGATGGCCGAATAACAATAACAGAATAACAATAACAGAATAACAATAAAAGAATAACAATGAAAGAAATGAAAGAAAAGATACTTTGTAACTTTCCTGTGCTAATGATTTGTCAATCAATATTTCACGCAATTGTACTACTGTATGAGTTTGCTGGTCTTTACTATATATAGATTACATTAATTAACAGAAAGTTTTGACGTTTGGCTAAACGGACCGTACAAATAATCAATTATTTCTTTTCTTTCTTCCATTCTTTTCTCTCTCTCTTTTTTTTCTTTCTTATTCTTCTTCTTTTCTATAAGATGAACATACTATTAGAACTGTTCTTTGTTATTTCTGTAAACTAAAGGAATTTCATAAATTTATTCCAGAACACTTGGTCAGAACGAAAATCATAGGGTAGTAAAGCATGATCAGTAGGAGCAGAAATAAATGGCAAGGATCAGTGGAGCAGCATCAGGAGTGGAGCGAATGGTTTCTCAGTCACAGTTTGGACTTATATGGCTTAAAGCGGCTATTTTCCATCGATTACTATACTCATGATAATTTTACCCAGCCTTACCGAACATTGCTCAAAATAATGAGAGTGCAATTAATCTAAGACCGAAACACTACTTAGCCACTCTCCTCCAAGATGATCATTTTCACTGAAAGAAATTTACTTTGGGAGAATAGTTGATAAATGATTTAAGCAGATGCTAAAAAACATTTGTCCACCTGACAGATGGTCCCGATCGGAGCCTTACTTGCATATAAGGCTGTGGGCTGAAGAATTATATTGTCACAAAGGGATCTCTGGGCTCGATATCAGCTGATTTCTCAATTTTGAGCAAGATTGAAAAAAGTATTTTTGATAGCTTTAGTAAGAACATTAAACATATAATATAAGTGCTATCTGCAGCTGGTAAGGAGAGCAGTTTGGCTTTACTCTATTAATGAATGAAAAACAAATTAAAATTCTCTTAACTTTCCTTTTCACGCCTGTGTACCTTTCGGTGTCAATAGGTCAAACAAACAGACTTGTACATATCACGCACATACATATACACAAACATTTATACACTGGAGTGAACATTATATAATTTACAATCCATTAAACCGTTTAACATTCAAAGTTGATAATTTAAGAATTTTGTTTCCACATCACCGCCCAAGCATCAACTGTAAAGCCATTAAGAGATTGAAGACTGTAAAGATGATATGGACTATCAATGATTAGTGTTTATGTTAAAACTATACAGGGAAACATGGCACGACTCTACTTCAAATTGACCTGCAGACTACAGTAAGAAAATGCAATGACTACAACATTCTTTCGGAAACCAAGAGGCAGCCAAGCGGATGAATTGAACACGAATTTACTTGCTAACAAAAAACATCTCCTACGAAAATACAGCTCTGCGCACATTAAAGGTCAAACGGTGTTAGTCCCAAACCTTGGCCTGCTGAATTAACTCGCTCAAATTGTTGTCTTCAAAAATGTGCAATCTTGGACTTATTTATTGTGGCCCTTATCTACAAATTATTAGTGCCAGATTTGTGAGAGTTTTCATATTTGACAAGAAAGTATCTTTAAAAGGATGAATAACAGAGAATGATTTAGTGAGCTCACATTTGGTGTAGCTGTCTTGGTGGCTATCATGAATTTGTCTCTCATTAAAATTAAATGGTTTCTGTGTAGAAAACTGCAACACATCCTTGCACTGGTATTTAAGCAAGTTGCCCGGTTTGCACAGCATATCGCCATGCGATACCGGAATAAAATTACTCCCTGAATAATCAGATAATGTTGGCAAGGAATTGCATGGTGATCTTTACACAGGACTGACCATTATTTTTTCAGCATATTCTAGGGGGGGGGGGCAATATATAGATGACCTAAGTTCAATTGTTTCATGCAATTAAAGTATGTTTATATAAAGATTTATCCATCAACGACTACGATACGGATAATAAAAAAATCAGCCAGTTACACTGCGTGTGTGGCACCACTAAATGTACTAAATGAATTGTCAGTACTGACCCAAAATTTTAGCATGCTAAAATTGTTTAAACCTTTGAAGTGGGGGGGGGATGGTTCCAATGCAATCTGAATTTGATCATGCAAACAATTAGTCATTTGAAGGACAACCTGGTTGTACATTGGTTGTAAGAACAGAAATTTGGTAATATGGGACCATTTAAAGTATGCCCTGAAATGCAGTATGATGCTTTAAGACACATTCAGGTCCCAAATATGCTAGAAAGTTCAATAATGGTCACATGTGTTCAAATATCAACTGGCTTTCAAATCACTTCAATTTGTCTCACTAGTCTTAGATAAACACTTCTTATAACGTCTGAGAATCATTTTGGGTTGTTCGAAACCCCTGGAGAGTAGTTTTGCAAAATTTTAGCAACATGCTTGGGGTTTGGGTTGATGATGTTATTAACTATGTAAATAGATAACTTACTGATTAAACACCAGAAAAACCCGAAATTTTAACTGGCTATATGATATAATTACATTGGCATGTTTAAAACATTACCAACAAATTACAGGATCCCTTTAGACTTATTATCAACAGTTGTTAAATCTATTTTGTTGGTTTAACCTATCCTAGAAGTTTGGCTCTGACAGTCTACTTCCTATCCGATGACTTTATGCCCCATTTAACCTGTGACGCAAATATCATTTGGTTTAAAGTTTATAGCATCAAGAGTTTATGAAAATATTTACCTCTTCTTGCCTCACTTGTTAGCCAACAGGAAAACTGTCTGTCAACATATAATTTATTTCAGTTTTAAGTCAACCCGCTCTATGCTATAAGAATGATCTTGGCGGATGTGTAACATTCATTTGCACATGTTGACAGGTGTAGAAGAGTGATACAATTGTCTTGCTAGCATTTGAGAACACAGGGGGGGGGATCTGATACAGTAAAGTCGAAACGCTTGTGTACTCAAGATAAATTAAGTGTACCATCGTTATGACCTATCCACGCTTGCATAATGTTATTTCCTTCAACGTTGCATGATCCATGGTTGTCAATAAGAGGGCAAGATCCTGTACCATTCCGTTCTAAAATGTGTACAAGGCCTAAGAGGAGCGTGAGCATACCCACCCCTAACCTTTAAATCTCTTTGCCATTCCTCCCCTCTCTCTCTCCCTTCTCTGATCCCTCCCCTTCCCTGTTCTCTCAATCCTGTTATCCTCCTCTAGCCATCCCTTCTCCTACCCTTCCCTCCCCCTCTCTTCTTCCTCTTATTTCCTTCTCACCCCATTACTCTCCCTATCCCTCTCCCTACCCCACTCCCTACCCCTCTCCCTATCCCCTCTCCCTACCCCTCTCACTTCCTCCTCCCTCTCTCCCTACCCCTCTCCCTCTCTCTATCGCCAAGGAAATTTTCAACTGTATCTGAATTTCCAACGATATTCAGAATAATCAATGTTCACCTTCACCTACAAAGTACCTCTCTTCATCCCCAACCCACCCTCCACCCACCCACCCACCCTCCACCCACCCCCCTCCCCCACCTCCTAAACCCCAGTCCACCTTTAACCCTACTTCACATCATCATTGATTAGGCTACTGTAATGTAAATACATCATCATTGCATCATAAGGCAACTGTAACGTAGTGTACTTTGCGTGAGTCAGTACAGGTCACTGTCGGCATGAGACAAGAATCACAAGATACTGATGTCAAAATCTTATTTTCAGCTCGGTAACTTTTAATTTGGGTGAAATGTGTCAACCATTATCATATCTACCCTTAACTTCAAATTTGGCTCATAAAAACTATATATTATTATTGATCCAATTCATAACCCGGACAGAGTACATTTCCTGAAATACAGGTTTTTGCAGAAATTTTCCTGAAACCCGAGTCTGTCAATTTCCTTCCAATAAATGAATCTATGTCCTGCTGTTGTAATTACACCGCAACCTTTATTTACATTAACGACTCTCACGGTTAAAGTAACAATTCATCTTATTCTTTCAAATTTTACATATCATGTACAAATCAAACTTAAAGCTGTAATATGAGATTTGTGTTAACTTATCCCTCATACATGTATGTACACAACAATCACACCTATACATGTGCATGTTTTACAATTTTTATTTTCAGTTACTTCTTTCAGTATAAATTATTAAGGTAAACAAAATCATAAACAGGTGTAAAATAAAGTATAAGAAATATATAAATTTGTTCAAAACTAGAAATTAGTGTATTTAACAAAGGTTTAAGTCTTGCTGCTTGAATAAAGCTTGCAGCAAGGGGACATACAACAAGTCCTGACAGGTTGAATGAACTCCTAATCAGAAAGTTTAAAATCAACTCTTTTAGTTCAATAAATGAAATTTTGTGTCCCACAAAAGTTAATGTATATTTTACACTGGTGGTTGGAAAATGCTCTGAAGTAAATGCCCAACTGCATCATCCCTGGTGTGATCTTGGTGGACTTAGAAAACAGTCTGCTTAAAGGTACCTTAACATTCTTTTATGGGGAAGTTAAATGTTAGGCCCAAATTATCGACAACATGAAGCGATATAAATTTTTTACTTGATATGTAAAGATTAACAGCTAGATAAAACTGTTTTCCTAAGCTCTGCAGAAGACTGAGATATTTGTCTGAGTGACTAATTGAAGACTGGGGCCACACATTCAAGTGAGTGTTGACGGATACATTAGGCAGCATAAATAAATAAATGGTGACATTTAGGAAGGGTAAACTGACTTGACAGCCGGGAAAACATTATTAATATCGACACAGATGTAACTTCCTTACATCTGTGTAAGTAACTGTTATAAAATTAACTGTTATAAATTTATAACAGTTATTTATAACAGACCTCTGTGAGGTCAATTTAGTTATGCAAGAGTATCAATTTAGATATGCAGGAGTATCAATTTAGTTATGTAGGAATATCAATTTAGTTGTGCAGGAGTATCCAATTCTGTTACGCAGGAGTATTAATTTAGTTACGAAGGAGTATGAAATTTTGTGATGCAGGAGTATCAATTTAGTTACAAAGGAGTATGAAATTTTGTTATGCAGGAGTGTCAATTTAGTTACGCAGGAATATCAACTCACTTATGGAGGAATATCAACTGTTATTGCAGGAATATCAATTTAGTTATTCAGAAACATCAATTTAGTTACACAGATCTATATCAACTTGGTTAGATGCAGGAATACCAATTCACTTATCCAGAATATTTTAATTCAGTTTTTCACGGAGATTTAATTCTGCAGGAATGTCAATGCAGGTCTATACTGTGTTTCTTCCTTAAGAGGCACTAAGAGAATGAGAGTGCTGAGGTCGTGAGGAGACAGGTAAGCAAGGAACCAATAAATCTATACGACACTGCCCTTGATGAATACCCACATCAGGCTATAATTCCATATTAATGATGAAAACTACATTGAAATGTACACAAAGTATATATAGCTCCCTCATCCCCTACCCCCCACCTTCCCTTCCCCCCCCCACAAGAATATTTCCACATTTTCTTCTGCCACTCCTCCTCTACCACTGGATTTTCAAACAGTAATCTTGTTTCAAAGCACTAAACTATCCGTTCATTAGCAGGAGCCTCACACCTTACCCGCTTTCTGCACTTCCTCCTAACCCCCCTCCCTCCCATCCCTGCTGTTCTCCAGCTCCTCTCCTCTCTCCATTCTCAAACACTGATAAATACTTCCCGACTAAACCTACTATGATATGATTTCATTTACTGATTGCTTATTATCCTGCCTTGTGTTACAGCTAGGATTGCTGCCCATACTTGGTTACATTCTGTTTTTATATTCCTTTAATTTCAGAAGCCAGTCTCAATAACTCCATGCACCTGGCTTGTAGAAACACTTCATGTGACATGTTTACTTTGATCGCAGCTCGCTGCATCTATGTTTACCATCCTCCCCCAACAGGAACTTGCCCCTTGGCTAGCTATGCAGCAGGCGACCGAGATGTACAAGAAGCAGGAGGAGAAGGAGAAGAAGATGAAGAAGATAATGTATGTAGTAGGGCAGTAGCACATCATGTTGTGAATCTTGAATGTCAAAATGTAAAGAATGAATATGAGTGTCAATTTTCAAACTGTGAAACCATCTCATAAAATGTATGGTTGTCAGTCCTCTCTTGGGGACCAGGAGGCCGCTTTCATTTGTGTGATACAAAGAGCAAGGACACGCAAAGCTTCAATGAGATGAGATGTTCATAACAAACGTTGCATGGTCATCTTTCACTTGGGCAAAACGAGATATGTCATTCGATTACTACAACATTTAACATGCGTAATCTTACGTGTCCCCTGTGAACATTCGGAACAAAATGTTTAAATTTCTATATATCAGTATAGAAGTATGTATCTGAATGTAAGGGAATCTGACATGTTAATTAATACTGTAGTAATTATTACAGAGTAACGAATACTGGGTTCTTACGAACTCGTTGTTACCCAAGTCTACCATGCCCTCGGAGTCGAGCTTGGGTAAGCATCACGTTTTTTAAGATGGGGACTAGATTCCGGATTGGATCTTTCAATCCTCATCCAGAGGTGGATTTAACTCGGGTGACATCCATTGTGCGTGAATAATCATGGCCGTAGGTGTTCCACCAGCTTGCCGTGATCGTCAGCTTTGTACTAAATTCGCTACATTCAGAGTCTGCTTTACTCACATGTGTTTAAATAAGCGCGATGGGTCACAGATTGCGACCACAGTGTCTGTTTGCGGTCAGGGGCGAAGAGCACCTCGTTTTATACCCCGGGTAACACCAAATCAATCAAAATGCACATAAAGATTAGCCAGAGATTTGGTGAGTCCTGTAAATCCCAAATCAGTAACTTTTTTACACTCATTCTTTGACACTGAAATCTCATAACAAATGTAGACTTTTTGCTTGAGTAAAATTTTGTTACAAATAGTGAAGAAAAGAAGAAAAAGAAAAACACCTCATGCTCTCGTGAAAAATGTTCAGCGGACTCAAATGTTGATGATGGATGGAGAGTTTCATAGCTGTGTTTAGTCAATTGCAATTCGAATCTTGAGTAAGATTCTGGAAGGTTTGAAGAAAGTCACGTCATCCAAACTCAACTAGCTTCTATTAATTAAACATAGGGCAGAGTGAGCTCCTTTAAAACTATGTTTTAAATTTACAAGATAACACTGTTTGTGATTAAATTCTGTTCTGGTCAACATTTCAAGAAAACCTTCCTAAGAAATTGATCAAAGCAAAGACATATTTCTAGAATTTTTCACAAAATGTTTAATCAGTGAGTGATTGATGAATTGGATTACACTAATCTCAATATTTTCGTTGCCCGGTTGCATTTTGTTGGTCAGAATTTTATATCATACCCATATTATCATATCCAAACAGCCTATATATCATTTAAAACTATTTCACTTTTAAAATTTAGTTTGAAATGAAATTTGACTAGTCAAGCTGATAATTATCTTCATGTTCATGAGATTCAGTGTCTTAGTACTATCGTCAAAAAAAGAATTACTGAAAAGGTTGCTCAAAAGTTGTTTTATTGTAATTTACAAGATTCATTTCAACAAATTTAAAACAGAATGTATAACGATCGAGTACGTTAACACATTACAGAAATATGATAACCCTCGTCGTCTTCTCGTTATCATGTTAAGTAGAAGCATTAATTAGGTTTATCTAGGCTCTGCACTGTATCTTTGTATATTATAATTGAACATTGTACACACACACACACAGTACACACATATAAACCGTACATGAACTATCTCTTCTGCCTGTTTCATGAATTGAAATTGATGTCACCATGACAGTTAATGATCTCTTTACAAATACACTCAGTGGGATTGCCCATCATAATCTTTGAAAATTGATGTCTAACTTCCTTTCAGAAGAAAGGAGTTTAATTTTTTTGGTAGGGGGAGGGGGTGGGGGGTGAAGTTGATGAGTACTCTACAGGCATATGGTGTTGTTTCTTTTATTATAAATCAATATTTTATAGCTTATATACATAGGAGAGGAACTGCTCCATGTTGATTGCAGGCAAGAGCAGCTAATTAGCTATTGGGCATATGACCATGTCTCAAGTCTGCACATGGGTTTGTATGTAAGTTACTAGTGTCCATGTGCTAATACTGTATGTACTTCATGCAGGGTCTGTGGATGTGGCTGTGTGTGCTATTATTGAATGTTATCATGTACCGTTCAGCTCAAACACAGGAGTTAGGCCTAATACTTCCAGGGCTTCAATTCTTTGAGTGCAGCTGTTTGGAATGACCATTAAGTGGTTAAGAGTGGGGCATAACAACTCAATATTTTAAGTGGAACTGTATGTGATGCCCATCCATTGATGATCTCTGAGTGGAGCTATTTTGTGATGCCCATTAAGGGAATATAAAGTAAGGCTGTATGTGATGCCCATCCACTGATGATCTCTGAGTGGAGCTATTTATGATGCCCATTCAGGTACTATAAAGTAAGGCTGTATGTGATGCCCATCTATATTGATGATTTCTAAGTTGAGCTCACAATTTCCATCAGGCCTGTCTCAGAGGTTGCAAGTGGCACTGCATGTCAGCCCATGTTGGATTTATCATTCAGTGCTTCATTTGATTGCAAACACACTACAGTACTACAGTACTACATAT
>JAIPMN010037259.1:3397-16500 GCA_020650975.1 Apostichopus californicus
GGTTGATGTCTTCTTTAGACTTGCTCAAGTCTTCTGCCTACTGCGTGAAGAAACATTGAAACCGAAATTTACTTGAATTGGATATGCTTTCGCTTAGCATTTTGTGGGGGGGGGGGGGAGTCTTTATCACAAGTTACACTATCACATCTAGGCCAATGATGAATGTTGGGTTTCATCTCGTTCAAGGAATAGAAAGAACTTGTATTAATATTTAGTTTCATTAGTTGGTTGTTTAGGTTTCATTTCATTGCTAGTGTATACCTACAAAGTCACAAATGATGTCTACATCTTTGACCGTGCCAGCGTAATGAAGTAGTTAACAAGTAGCCGTACCCAAACATGTGCATCACAATGAGTGCATGCACATGCTTTTAGAAACTTTACACAGAGCCTTTATGCAAGATTTTGTCTATATGTCCTCGGCCACCATTCTGATGACATTGGAAAAAAAATCACTTCTGTTTGACATTAACTTTAGCGAGATTAATTTTTTTTCCTGAGCTTACTTGACCTAGAACACCCATTTCATAAATTTTAGTATTTTATTAGTTGCATAACTGCCTTGGGATGGGGGAGGGGGGAGGAAAGGAGCTGGAAGGGAAGGGAGATTTAATAAAAAAAAATCAGAAAGGTGTAGCAATTATGTGTGACACTTTTACAATAACGAAAGTTGGACACTCTGGGACTGCTGAAGCAAGGTTGGGTTGGACAGAATCTGTAGTTAGTATTCTGCATTACACACAGTAGGCATTGCTGGTCAGCAGTATCTTTATTGTTAGGTATTGATTCAGCCTTGTTGCAGTGGATTATCTCGCTTTCTATCTTTAAGACTCGATGACGATGCCTTAGCGATCCCACACACACTTTTACCATTTGATCGTCTTAAAACTGGCGAACATCGGAGCTCAGAAGTAATCCATTGGGCTGGAAATAGGGATTTGGGGTGGGGGAAGGGGGGGTGGGCGTCAGGAAGTAGATAGCGTATGCCTGTTCTATTAGAAAGGTGTATCACTGTTACTCAAAAACCCTTGCCCACCTCAACTGTGCCACGTACTGGAATTCTGTTACAAATTTGATATTCAAGGCTTTACTTTAAATCTTTTTCAATCATATCAAAAGACAAGCTTTATGTCAAGAAAAAAAAGGGTAATACTCTTAAAAGTAATTGATATTTGATACTTGAAATATAATGTTTACAGTCGTGCATGATTTATTCATCCCGAAGAAATTGTTTGTCGTGCAGTGTCGGTAGTGATTGGCAACAGTTGAGGTGTCTAAAATATGATTGGTTTTGATAGTGAAATGTATACTGATTGCATGTATAAGTCACAAAATGGAAAACATTCTGTGAACTTTGGTATGGTTTCTACAGCATAGGCGGCTCTGATTACACTGCTACCGAATAATAGGTACCACGAGTAACCTTCCAACCGTTGCAATGTACAAGGTTCAGTGTATTTTATGTTTATGCTGGGATATTATCAGTTTTAAATTTATAGACACTTTAGTCTTGGTTCTCTCGAATCAGATAAAAAGATCCGAGTCTGAATCTCCAGTAGATTTAAGAAGAATTTTAATGGTTAACTTTGTAATAGCAATGATGATTATTAAAAAGGCTGCAATGCTTTAAAAAGTTCACGTGTTACTTTCGAAAGGTGAAATTTATACTTTTGATCAAACAATGTCAGGGCCCTCTAAAGTCCAGAAGGGTTGACGGTGGTTTGCAATAATCGGCTCTTGTTTACCTGTCAGATACTATAGGATATATCTCAATAGTTACCGTGGGAATGGAAAAAAAATATGGGTGTGTTATAAACATGCTTCCCTAAGATAAAACAAAGTGAAGTTATGAAGAAGACTTTTCAGATACTTTGTGCAGTATCATGATTAGGGTCATTGACCCGTAGTTACAGGTAGCTATTAGAGTGTACATACAGTGCTGGCAAGGGATATCAGTTCGCTCTAGGCACGGTAGAACGAGAGTGCAGAAGTTGTGAGGAGGCAGGTTAGTTCTTCCCTCATAAATACCCAAGTAGGGTAAGCTGTGGAATGTTAATGTACAGAAAGGGTTGTGATGTACACAAACACCAAGCTCTGCTGGTGAAACATGGATACAGTTCTTACTGATGTTTGGGCTTTCTTTAGCATGTATTTTCTTGGGATTCCTGCTTCTTTTTTTTTTTATGAGTTCATGTTTTGAACTTAAACCATTTCAATCTATCAATACCCAATCTTGGACAACAACTTGGAATGTTTGAACTGAAATTATTGGAGACTTGGGTTTCATTTACCTGCACTGGATGGATTTTATTTATAATTAATCATAATTTGCGGCTTATTTTGTTTACTTATTTAGTTTTTGGTCCGGTTTCGTGTTTTTCTTTTCTTTAGTATTGGTTTTCTTACTGTTTATTCATAATTTACATTTTGCTTCTTTGTTTCTATTGTTTGGTGGTTTTTCTTACCTTTCTTGAGACATTGATCAGTTTTGTAAAGGAAACACAAAATGATATTTTTTGTTTGCAATATCTGTTAAGGGAATGTTCATAGATTTATACATGATATCACATACTGTCATCTGTACAGCAACTATACCAATATACCAAAGGCATTATGTAACATAGCTAGTTTATAGAATACCTGCAATCAATGTCCCTGATATTCCACTTCTTCATGTTCCACACCACACTTTTACAGTATGTAACATACACATATAAATCTGTCTATATGTGTGTGTGTTTGTTACATACTGTAACCAGTGGCGGGGCGTCCATACAGTCAGGGGGATGCCCCCCCCCCTGACTGACGGACTCAAATTATTCGTGATTATTGACTTTTTTATTGCTCTATCATCTACCTATGGACATTTGTCACATTTTGTTGGTGTAATTTTGCGATGACACCTATTTATTCTTCGTTTATCTCTAAATTAGCAAGGCCTGGAAAGGGTCATTTCCGGCGATCTAGGGAGTATCTTTACTCTAAAAATTTATGTACGCTCCGCTCCAACCTGTGTCGAAAGCGCCCCTACAGACCATTCTCGCCCCCCTGACCAATACCCCTAGCTCCGCCACTGACTGTAACATACACACACATACATCTGTCTGTATGGCTGATCTAGTCAAAACACTCGATATGTGTTGATATGTAGAGCTGGTTGATAGATCAGAGACAAATATATAAGTATGTGTTAGTCTGGTTGTACAAGCAGACCCACACATAAAGTATTAGGTTAGTCTGGTTTGTTGATCAGACACTGGTATGTCAGATTGATTGATCAATGCACAGATATATATATTGATCAGTTTACTCTTCGTTGAATCAGACACATATTTTTAGTATGTCAGTTTTTTGGTTTTTTGATCATACACAAATCAATAAATACAATGCTGAACTAATGTTGCATCAACTCATTCAAATAAGATGTGACAGGGACTACTTGCGCTACCCTGGAACATTAAATGATGTTATATATTATACAGGTGTGGATTGGCCTATTGGTTGAGGTACCAAAGATACCGATTGACCTCTCTATGGTAGAATAAGATGCTAGTTTCATGCCATGCTGTGAAAGCCCAGCTTGCTTCAAGGCCCAAGTGCAGTTGCTTTTCGGTCTCTGCACCAGGATTACTCTCCGTCCCAGTCTGCACCTTGTATTGTATATTTTATCTTGTGACTGCTGCATTTAGTCACTGCATTATTAGGGATAAAAGCGAAGCTGATACAAAAAAACCTTTTCCTGTTTACCTCTATCCCCCTCAGGATGTACCCCCCTTCAAGATGTACCCCCTTCAGGATGTGTACCTTCCTCTTCTCGTTTTTAAAAAAATTCTCTGCTCCCAACCTCTTCATTTGCACAAAAACCAGCGTGGGATTTTTTTATTATAAGTCACCCAACCTTTGTGGAAGATGTCCCTAATTTTTAACAAAGAGATCGTCAATGAGAATCTGTTAATATTATTAATGTGATATAGCTTACTCCATGCTGGTTTCAGTCCGTTCGATAGTTTTGCCTTCACGGCTGATGTTGTGACAGATTATGACCTAGTTTGTGTAAAATTTCAACAGTGATGCAACACTTATGCAAACTAAACACACCCACAGTTATACATTACAGTTGTATTTGTTAAGACCAACAATTAAAAAGTGTGACAATAGGCTATTGTGTCTTTCCATTCATTGATGAAGGTGAATGATTTGCCACTATATGCTAATTAAGTAATTTATGTGGGTGGCAACGGTTACACCTCTCAGTACCATATAAATGCCACCATTGTATGGAGCTGGAGTTTTGGGGGGAAGAGCCCATAAATACCCAGATCTAATGAATTTATGGAATGTAGAGTACACTTTGTTCTCTAGCTCTAACTGTGGTGTGAAACACTCCCAACCCAGATAGGGAAGAGAGTTCATAAGGTTAAAGATAAATATGATGAAGGAAAACGCATCACACATACAGAGGTGGATTTAAAAAAAAAACTTATAGAACAGTATAATATACTTATGTTCCCTTGCTTACCTGTCTACACACAACCTTAGATCTACCGTGTCTGGAGTGAACTGGTAGAATGAGTGCAATACAGTTCATTCTAGAAATGGTAGAGGCGAGAGTGCTGAGGTTGTAAAGAGACAGGTAAGCTTGTCACTCGTTAATATCCAAACCCGGTAAGTTTTGGGATTTTTGGCTCAAATAAATGGTGAAGAGATACACGTAAGTGTCATGGTAGCAGAATAAGGGTTTCGCAGTTGTCGGCCACTCGCAATTCAGTGCCTTTTACTTCCCTTCTTTCCTCTCTCTCTTTGGCTCTATCTATTTCGCTGTAAAATAAGGGTGTAAGCTAGGCAGAAATGTGGAAAAATTGTGAATTTTGGAGAGTTATTTGTTTTGAAAGTGACTCAACTTATTGGGTTCAGTTTTGTTGGTCATCGTAAATACTTTTGATTGGAAATTGACATTGCATTTTGCAGTACATGCCTCATAAAAATATTAAGCAAGCTCTGTTTAAAAGTAATTTCTACTATGATGCAAGCACATACCCTGTGCCTCACAAATTATAAAGCTATGCCACTGCACAGTAACTGGTAACCTAAAATAACTAAAGCAAACACTTTCATTGGTGATAAATTGATTATCAAGCTTATGCCATAACAGCAATATTACAATATTTGTCAAGTCTGTAAGCAACCAAGCAATCGGTATTTTTTCAAATGTTGACTTTTGTTCACGTGACCATGGTTTGTTTATGCTTAGGTAAATGTCAAACATTAAAAACAGCTGTCAAAAATCAGCATATGAGAAACAAAAAGATGAAATGTCATTGTTACTTATGATGACATTTAATTAAAATCATCAATTATTTATATAATTAAAATCATTGCTCAGTGATTTCTATATCATTCCAGATAATTTATTTGTTTCTTACTCATAATTTTTTTTTTATAACTGAATGATAGATTAAAAGATGGCAACAAATGATGGCATAATCATTAATTTTGGTCAAAGGGAAAGATAACTTAATGTTCAAGTTTCAGAATTGTGAGTGCATTGGTGGGGGGGGGGGTGGACTGGATAGGGAGTGGGAGAGGGCATTGTATGGGTAACGTCTATTTGTGGTTAATGCTACTACATCTGATAAATTTAGATAAATGAAAGAAGCAGAATGGCAAAGTTGTTTTTAGCATGGGAAGCCATTTATTATATAA
The DNA here is from genome assembly GCA_020650975.1 of Apostichopus californicus. Taxonomy (NCBI): domain Eukaryota; kingdom Metazoa; phylum Echinodermata; class Holothuroidea; order Aspidochirotida; family Stichopodidae; genus Apostichopus; species Apostichopus californicus. The sequence goes on from JAIPMN010037259.1 coordinate 9,101, forward strand.
GGGATATAAAATCTGCTGAACATTATCGCAAGTTGCAAGTAACATACAATTAGCCATTGTTTTCACTATTTGTGCACAGATTTGATAGAAGAGAAGGTTAAATGTTCCCCTCACCCCATCTCTTGCCCCTTTGGCCCGCCCCCTTGGATTAAATCAATCGCACATTTATCATAAGGTGCCCTGCGTATGGTTCAGTTCATGTCTACAAGAATGAACTGCAACATTGAAATGACTTTAACATCAAGACAAGTGGATGATCACTTGTGTCCAACAAAATTAATGTCAAGAACTTGGCTCCATGTTGGTAAAAACCTCCAATGTCTTTTGTGCGATTATTTTATGGTTCGACAGAAGCGAGACAATTATATTTTAATGGGTGGTTGTGTATTGCACAAGAGTGTGGCAATACATGATGTGATGTTGAACTATATCAAAAGTTTATTCAGAGTTAAATTTGTCAAATAAAAAAATGACCTTTTGTTCGATCCTAGTAAATGGTTTGTGTTTTTCAAAACAGTGAAAAGGTATTTAAAGCAAACGTTATCTGTTTTCACTAAATTGCTATAAAATAAATGAAAAGAGTAAAAAATAATCAATAGATTGCACTTATGATTGCCACCAAAATATTATTTAAAAAAATCACCAATGCTTATTTTTACCTCAATCATGCCTGATACAGAATCAATATTTTGCGCTCAATTTGATCGAGTAGTTTCCACCTCTGCTGTCCATTGTGGAAACCAAAGCTCTATGAGAGCTTAGCTGTAGCATGTGCTTCTATTACAAGTACTCAAGACAGTTTTATTTTTAATTTTGTAGTCAGGTCGTGGGTATAGTTCTTCCCAGACGTGATCATTATTACTAATTAGAAACTCCCCAGAAAGAAAAGTGTGGCAAATTTTAAATTTTAGTCATTCATAATTCTCTAATTCATTTGTATATTTTTACCAACATTCTGTGTGTACTGAAAATTTACTTCAATTATTCAAAAGAATGCAACAAACACAAAATAGTTACAAAATAAAATATTTCTAAACTTGGTTTGGGCAAAACTTTACTGAGGCATTTTGATAAAGTGGACTAATAAGGTGGACAAAATTTAAAAATAATAATAATTAAAAAAAAAATATTAAAAAAAATAAAAACAGTCAGTTTCCAGTAAATCTTTGTAAATAACTACTACAGGGTTTTGAAAATAATTTTCTCCTTTTTTTCTCGCAGATTTTGATCAGAGATACTTCTGGAAGTGGAGCCGATTTATTGATTTTTGTCAATTTATGCTGTTATTTTGTCTGATATCTGGACTCGTAACCTACGTCTTCATTAATAATGTATATTTCATTGAGGTTCTCGGCTTTTTAGCGGTCTTCATCGAGGCACTCTTAGGCGCTCCTCAATTCTATAGGAATTATCAAAATTTATCAACTCAGGGAATGAGGTAAATGTAACATTTCAGTCTTTCATTTACTTTAAGTATTTATTTGTTTTTTTTTGGATGGCTTGTAATAGTTTTTTCTTTTATTAATATTGTTGTTGAATCAGTAAGAATTATATAATAATTTGAATCAAATCACGCTATTAAAGGATGTCAAAATGAACTTATAAATCTCTTACTGCAGACACTGAAGCGTGATGAAAATTTGTCAAAACTTATACACAATTTGGCAATTCACCCCGAGTTGGTCACAACAGTTTTTGTGATAATTAAGTAGAAAGTAACGAAAAAGTGGAAGCACAACATTATATCTTGATCCATACCGTGCTATAGTGCATAGTTTTCAAATTTAGTGGCAGGTTCTTCTCACAAGAATGTTATGTTATGAAGGATCCCTCCTCCCAACACTAGAGTAACACTCCAACTTAACATCAGTTGTATCTTCCTTCTTTTTTCTTCTAACCTTATGTTTTTTTTGTGGTTTCCTGCAGCGTACAGATGGTATGTTTCTGGCTATCTGGAGATACTTTTAAGACCGGTTACTTCATCGTCAAGGAAGCTCCGCTACAGTTCACTCTATGCGGAGCTCTCCAAGTAATCATAGACCTCTCGATACTGGCGCAAGTCTTCTATTATAGAAACGGCCCCCGCCACAAGACGGTCATAGCCAAGGCTTCCATGTCGGACGAGCATATATCCTGAGAGAAGATCGCGACGAGCTTTCAAGATTACGAGATTCGGGCTGACCCGACCGCTCCTCTCGCGCTCTTCCCTCTCAAAGATTGGACATAGAGATCTCCGTGGGGCAGTATAAAAGATGGCGACCAAAGTGGCAAAGAGATGTCGCATTTTGGCCATCAAAAGAAAACAGTCTGAGAAAGCTGGAGAAAGTTCTCCTTTTTTTCCCCGTTAAGAGTTTATTTGACAGTTTTATGTTTGATCACTGTCATTTGCGATACTGTTTACTTAAATTTGCCGGATTTTTTTTTTTTTTTTTTAATTTGCTCAATCTTTTCATGAAATCATCACTATCAACTTCCTGTCACATATATATGTTCTCAATGCTATTTTTATCACACGACCTCACGACAGTAGACCCAAAGGGAATTAGTGGTGGGGGAAGGGAAATTGGGGGGCGGGGGAAGGTGATTCCTACTGTAGTACGGAGGCTATTATGGAAGGCAGTCTTTCAGAAAAGCCCATTAGGTGGGAATGACACCATGAATTATAAATAGTCGTGTAGAAATTGTGCCATTGTTGGTTTCCAGAGTAGATGTTAGCCGATGATCAAGAGAACTGTTTAAGGTGCATTTTTTTCTTATTTCATTTTGCATATTTGATACCTTGATTAATTCTTAGTGTGTTTTCCTTTTCTTTATTTTTCTTTTTATTTGGGGGGGGGGGGGGGTTGTTGGGGCATTTTTGAAATCTTTGTGACAGTAAAAGAGATTACAAATATAATTTAACTTTTTCTTGAGATTTCAGTTTTATTGGCTTGACCAAAAGTATAGGTGAATGACTTCCTTCCTGGTGAGAATCAATTATTAGATATGAATTAATACGAAAATAAATATGAAAATTAATACGATTAGATTTTAGAGTATCTGATGGCATCTGATGCAGACGGAAGGGCAGAGTATAGCATATTCTTCTGTCAACTGTTATCATCTTTCCGGTAGATAAAAATCGAAAAGCTCTCTACGTTTAGTGAAAAACTAAAAATTGTCGGAAAATTGTACCACCGGCATCGTCATTTCCAACTATCTTGAGACATTTATTTCCGTTTTAGAGAATTTGGTCAGTAGTTTTTGAGTGCAAGTATTTGCAACCCACTTGTTGTAGTTTCTTCCTGCATCTTCGTCTTTCTGTCGGTTATAAAACTTTGCACAAATTATAAAGCTTTCTTCGATACTTTGAAATGATTTTTAAGTGAACTTTTCCTTTCGTGCAAGCTGAGGTATTAAAAGCCATTTTCAAGCAATTGCTTGTCAATCCAATTTGGTCTCATATTATTTTATGTATATTCATGAAGTGTGCCTGATAATATATGCTCTTTGCAAGGCTTTCTAAAGTGGGTAAAACAGTCCTGTAAAATGTTGCGGTGACTTAACTGCACAAAATGTCATTACCGTTGTTGTTACGAGGCCAGTGTTAAGGAGAGGGGCAAGGAGGGTATTTGAAGGGGTAACTGCTCTGTCCTTAGTCCATTTCCCCCTTCTACATTCCAATCTTAATTGCTGCACAAGGATTGCTGCAGTGGGAGGAACAGAAGTGGGTGAGGATATTTCTACCAGAAATGACTTAAATGTTAGTTGTGTTAAGGTCACATACAATTTTTTTTACTAACTAACATCCGACTGTCTCCTGCCGGGCAAATTATTTTGTTATTTTATTGCAATTAGGGTCACAAAAAAGGTTTGGTATCGCAACAAACAGTCCCTCGCCTGTGATAAAAAAAAATTCAATCATTTCATTTTAGAGGTAGAGCTCACCAAATTCATATAAAGACTTCGGGGTTGTGTTTTGATATTTTGTTCATCTGATTGAATATTAGAGTATTATTGTTTTCCTTTTTTCGAGAGAAGATGTAATTTTATTAGCCTTGGTATAAATACAGTGTGTTAGTCACTGGATTGAAACCAAGCTGGTTTGTAGGGAATTTTTACTGCATAAGTAGCAAAAGGCTACTGGCTGCAGTAGAAGCATTTTGAGAGATAACGATTCCCTTAAGTTTAGGGAAGAGGAATAAAATATTTCCCCCTCTACATGTTGGTTCTACTTTCTGCTAATTATGAGAGCCAAACTTCTCAAATTGATGAGACATTAGAAAGTTGTATTGGTTTTGTCATCACATGGGTTCGTTCCTCACTGCAGTGAACATGAGCGGATTATCTCTGTGTAACTTGGTGACGGATCCAGAATCTATGGGAACAGGGCGGCCTGGGAGGCAAGGATCATTAAATACTGAAATTACTACCAAAGTAACAGTGCATATGAAAATAACTGTAAAAAAGATGATAAAATCGGCTTGCGGGTGAAAAACGTCTAACTTATCCACTATTCATCTTCTGTGTAATAATTGAGCGAAATTGTGTTTTGCAGTTAAATTTTTTTAACAATTTGCTTAAACAATTTCAGATGTGGGGTCCTTGCCACCCCCCCCCCCCTAAGTTTCCCTCTGCAACTTCAATATTTATAAGTGACTCCAGTACAATTAGTGTCGATTTTATGGATCGGTACACGAAGTGAGTTGATGTATTTAACATTGGCAGCTTTTAACACAAAGTGCAATAGGTTTTAGGTTTTGGTCAGTTTCTTTTAGTTTTTGCTATTTTCTCTGCATAAAGTTATCTTTTCTTGTAGGGCCAGTTCATCGACATCTCAGTTTACCGTTATAACATTATCATCCCATTACCAATACAATCCTCATTACCGTAACAGTTAATCAGACAGTCCACAGTATTGAATCGGACGGATGGTCCGTATCGTGTGGAATTTTCTTTGATTTACTACTCACTACTAAGTCATTAAATCTCAGAGTGAAAACACACCAATGAGATGTCAAGGTTTGAACAGTTTGTTCAGTTATATCGATATCAATATTCCATAGTTTGCTACTAAAGTTACTGCATACTGAAGCAAAAGAAACTTGTTGTAGTGTAACTCATTTTATGTGATGATTTATCTAGAGTAGATGGGTTTGCCAACCACCATTGGAACACTCAGGGGTAGTAGCATGGTAGTGGGGTACAAAAGCATGCTACAGGAGACCATTACAGTTCTATACAATATGATAATACAGTGAACATAGTAATATGCTAAATAGCCATCTGTCAAATATGCTAAATAGCCATCTGTCAGCTTTCAGTGGGTCTCCTATCAAGGAAGTGATAATAAATGAATATTCATACTGCACAATGATGTCATTTTTTCATCCTTTAAAAGTCACCTGCATAAATTGGAGAGATTTGCTGTCATCCTTATTAATTTCATATATACATTTAATTCATATAGCCTTGTATGTCAGTCCCTGCTTGGATAGTCATTTTCATCCCAAATTGTGCTACAGAACAGAATGCTGCACTTTTAACATTGTTCATGGCTGAGCCTGTATTTGTTATGTATGTTTTATTTTCCGAGCACTGCATTGAATTGAACAGTTTGTGCTGCAATCGAGTCAGTTTGTGAACGGTTTCATAAGAGATGACTTCGTTGGATAACACCAGAATTAACAGCAGGGATGTGACAATTGGTTTAGGGAAGCAATTTTCCCACTCCCCCTTTTGGGGAGGAAGGGGTGGAGGAATGGGGTTTGCTAAGGTTTTTTTCCCAATCAATTTTTTTTATCTTGCAAAAATTTACCAAAACTTCACAATCATCTACTTTCTTTTCTTTGTTACTGATCAAAGTGTAATTTATTATATATTCCAGTTTTAATTGAATAAAGTGGTCATACTCTCCATTGACACCTGAAAGTTGCTTTCAAACTTGTCATTTGTGAATTGTTGCATTTAATGTTGTTGTTTGGTGCTTGTTTATTTTGTTTGGCTATGTTATGTTTTGTTTGTTGTTTATATATTGTTTGTTGCATTTAATATTGCTTGAATTGCAGTGATTAGAGATAGATAAGACAATATTATGTAAGATGCTCTAGTCTGGAAACAGATAGCAATACACCAGATTGTGAACTGTGATTGCACCCTCACAGACCTAATGAAAAGATATCAATCAATAATCATAAGCCAAATTGGCCCGTTGACCTCCCCGAAGATTATAAACAATCTTAGGTTTGTAACCTTTTATAATGTTAATCCGGTGCCTGCCATCTTCGAGTAGCTGGGCTGCAGAACGGCCGGACCAATTGGTTAAATTGTCAATCCATCGTAACTGCGGTCGGCCTGGCTTACGTTTGTAACCACAGGGTAGCCCACAGAGTACAGCACATGTAAGGCCTCCACAACGTACTGTATGTCCGAACCATTTTGCCTTATGTTGAACAGTTTCAGAAGAGAACAGCCATCGCCCCGCGATCTTTGTGTTTAGTTCATCATTCGACACATGGTCTTTCCATGTGAGACCAAGCAAACGTCGCCAGATTTCTCTACCTAAAGCGTCAAGGCGAAAAGATGTTAATTGATGAGAAATGAATAGCTTATGCCAGACTTTTTTTGGATAATCCCTTCCAGATTTCCTGTCCTGTGGGGTTGATATCGGGCATTGGTTAATCTTTCTTTCGAATCCTTTGGCAATTTGACTAAGTCAGGTGTCATTTCAGAAACCGTGGAGGAAGAGGGGGGGGGGGGATTGATTTGCTATTTGCATATTATCAAATACTGACATGTAAATCTTTGTATCGCAATAAAAGAATTAAAACTGAAATTGAGTAAGTATAAACTACTCACTAATCGAGGTACATGTGGTATACAAATCCACAAGAATGTCTGAGTTTCATGAAATTCAATCTTACTGTTGAATAGTAGGCTTTGGTTGAAATATGAAAACCTCACAGAATGGGCAACTAAACACAAAAATGTTGCCAAAAATATGCTCTGCAGCTAAATTTGTGTTTCAAGCATCAATGGTTTTGGCAAGTACAGAAGGCTTAAAAGTTAGTAAAAATCTGTGCATTTTCGCTTGGACAATTTTGTTTGCGGGATGATAAAGAAACGCATATCAATTACCAATGAAACCATACTATGGTAGCTAATTGCAACTTTCTTTTATTCTGTTGGTGTGTCAAAGGATTGGCAGTGAGAGTGGATGCATTTTGGTATTTCAAAGTATTACATGGAGCTTTGCATTGTCCACTTCACATGATGTTCAGAAGTTGCTATTGTTGAATGTAAAAATAAAACATTTATTTTAGGGAATGAGAATAAACTGAAATTAATACCAAATAAGGAAAAAAACCAGGAGAAAATACACTGATTTTATGAATTTCATCAACACAAGTTTTATTCCATCT
>JAIPMN010037264.1:1409-11511 GCA_020650975.1 Apostichopus californicus
TATAAATTTTGCCCCCCCCCCCCCACCTGTAACTACGGATCGACTCCCCTGAGAACCACGAAAGTCCAACAAGAACTTTGACAAAGCTTTTGTAACTGACATAAATAAGCACGAGGTTATTATAATTGAGACAGCAGTTTGACAGGTCTCACTTTCTTAGCATTTCTTTATCGTAGAAGAAATAATTTACAAGTTAATTAAACGAATGATCTGGCATGGATTAATCTGACAAATTTACGAAATTTACGAAATTTACGAAATTTACGAAATTTACGAAATTTACGAAATTTACGAAATTTACGGAATTTACGAAATTTACAAATTTACAAATGTACGAACTTACGAAATCTGACGAATGACGAATTTACTTGAATCAAAGCTTTAACGTAAAATATATGAGGACTAGGCTGACTTAACCGTACACACATCCTATGTACAGTAATGTGTTCATCGTATAACCTGTCCTAGAAACAAGTCTAAATATTAGGGGAAATTGCGTTCCCTAAAGTAGAGAATAAATCTTTATAAAGTAGCCTGTGTGACTAAATTTTAAGTTAAAGGCGTTTTGCGTTATTGACGGGGTGCGTTCGTTTTGCATCTTTGGTTCAGTGCGTTCAAATTGCGTTGAGTATTATACTGAACTAGTTATATTAGGTCAAGACTGAATACATATACTCAGCTGGTATAACAAATAATGCATTGCAGTCTGTTTCTATTATTTATTCTGTCATTATGCTTGTTCATTGAATCTGTACTTTGACTGCATTAATCTGTTCAGACAAATCACATATATACCCACTGGCTTCTTCTCTGTCTGTGTTTCATATGAGAAACAAGGGGGACGTTTAGCTACGGGCAAAGGAGGCGTTTTGGAGCGGCCGGCGTTACAATACCAATTTTCATCTCAGCCCCGTTAACCTATGTTTTCTCAAAGGGGAGGTGGCTTTCTCCCTTAGACCCTCTTCAGTACGGATGTGACCTAAATGTTGTTTCCTATAAGTCAAAATGGCAGATAGTAGAGTCGGTAGTGTGTCATGAAAGTTCACATCAGTACAAGCGGTAATAAATAATAATAATCGTCAGGCACAGTTGGCTTAAATACGGCCACAGCACTGATTGTCACGGGTTAAATGAAACGATTCGACTGGACAACACCAAGACTCGAGTGACGCGCGTCTTCGATATTAGTGGCGTTATTTAAATCTTCGTACCAAAACAAAAACTGGAATTCGGTCAGTTTCCGGCTTTTTACAGATATCTGCAGGTCCTTTAAGACAGGTATCCTTAAGACATATAGTACAATGAATTCACCAGCGGGGAACCAAAGTTGCCCCTACATATACTAGGTCACCCACGATCCTAATAGTAAAATACTGCTTGCGGGCTTACGTCGCCCAAAGGACATCGCGTCCAACTGCAACGAGTTACTGCTGTGGGGCACTCAGCACCCCTTGCACCAAGTAGTACAAAATAAGAATATCATGCCCTAACCTGCTTACCTGGCCTATTCATACTTACCCTTTACCTGCATTTTATGCAAAGTAATCTTAACAAAGACTTACACAAATTCAATCAGAAATCAGTGAATCAAACAAAGCATACTAGAATGTCGAATGTTACCAATGCGAACTTCGTGAGCAACACAGAAAACATATGAATATTCATGGCAACTTTATACAGCTGCAGGATAGTCGTTAGACTTGTGTCAAGCATACTCGTGACACTGATGTATATACTTAGTGTGTTAGTATTGATGCCCTATACTTATAGTGTTGCGTTAGTTTATATAGTTAACTTATTGTATCATAGTTCAATTCGAAAAATTACATTAAAAAAAAAACCTCATGTTAACTTTTTTTCTACGAGATGTTTGAAATGTGTATTGTTCTTTCTAACTGGATTAATCCATAAAGGTGTAAGGACCAAAGCCAAATTTATGTCCCCATTGTGAGGCAGTTCGGGCTTTAATTAACGTCTATATTGATAGACTTATCATTACACTTTATAGGCTGAATTCGAATTTGAGTGGGTTGAGGATGGCAGGGCCCCAATTGCGATTACGTCCGTTCTGAGAAGGGATATAAGTGGAGGGGTGCCATCTCCCCCACTGGAAAAGAAAAACAGGTTTCGCTAAGAAGGCCTGGATGCAAAATGATGCTATACCACCACTCCGGGAAATTAAGCTTACATAACGCTTGCATCGATATGACTTTCTGAAACACCATATAGGCTCGAATCTCTGTTACGACGGAGGGGAGAGTGGTTTCGGACACATAATTGGCTGACGTTCTTTTGGGTAGTGTTTTTTAGTGAAGGAGGGACCCTCCCCTTTTAAGAGTATTTTCGGTTATGGGGTTTCGATACAAAATGTGTCTATCATTTATCTACATTTGTGCATACGACTTTACGTATGCGTGTGTTTTAAACAGAAAACTGTTTGGAAGAAATTTTGGAGTGGGTGAAAAGGGGTGATCCCATGCTCTCCGTTACCGTGGCAAAAACATGATATCTCCTTGATCTCTTTAAAGGTGATCATATTGGCATAGATAAACCAGACAACATATTATATCTATATTCTATTGGAAAACTATCAACGTTGATGTAACAAGATATATGTTCAACATAGGTCATGTAGACCTATGAACAAGTCTCCATAACATTCCTGTAACTCTATGATGGAGACAGGTAAATTCTCAAGCTGTTCTAATTGTACAAATTGTTTAAGTTACGTTTTCATGTATGCAAGTTAAAAATAATTGGCTTAAATCCACCAACACCCTGTTTCGATCAGATATCCCACTATTTTTTATCTATATCTGTGTAAAGAATGAAGCAATGGAAATAGAACAACAGTCATGACAAAGCCTGCAATTGGTAAATGTTTTTGAAATTAGAACCTAAATGCTGTCGTCTTTCTTAACAGGTTGGTGTTGATCTTTTTGGTCCTCTGCCAGTGACAGCTGCCAAGGGACTATACACAATAAGACTGTGTGACTTTCATTCCACGGTGTGACTTCTATTTAAAGTAGCCTGAGGCTAACACAATGCCTGAAAAGACTACAACATCAACTTCTAATTTCATTACTGATGTGATGATGAGGTAAACATTTCTAAAACATTTAATAATATTTTTTAGTTAGTGCCAGTAATGAATGGCATCGAATTTCTTATTTTTACCATGCAAATAAATGATAGTGCATGGCAGAACGGTCAACACTGCTGTGTTTGAGTATAACTATTTCCACATGGGTATAAACCATACAGAAAGGTCATGAAAGTAGGTGAGAAACGAGGAAGTGTAATGTAAATATTTGCAGGTTTATTCCCCATTAACAAGTTTATCTGCAAGTAGTTTATGTTCCTATATATATTTGTAAAGGTTCCACCTCTGGTTCTTATGTGGCATATAGCCAGACAATTGTCTTCATTTTGTCTACATCCCCCGAAAGAGATTTTGCCAGGACCTGTATCACTGAAGCAGACACAGTCTATTTGTTCAAATAAATGATGAGTAAATAATTAATACCACATTCTACAGCTAGACAGTGTGCTGTTTTCAACAAAAAGTGTTGGACAGTTGTTTATAGTTACCACTGGGAACTTTCTGTTTAGAAAGTGTGAACTTATATCTACCTGGCTGTTTTGACAGGAACTTCAACAAGGTAAGAGTGATAATGTATCAACTGAGTTTCATTTCTCTGTTAGGTCCAATGAGGAAATTACTAAATGTGTTAGTGTGTGTGTATTGGAAGGGGATATTTCCTGAAACCTTTGGGAGGTTCCCCTTTTTCTTTGGCAAAATAAGGCAATTTTTAGGTCTCTTGATGCAAAATGATGAATAAAAGTACATTTCACTATAATTGTTAGCTAGCAATATTTGGTTTTGAATTTTGGTCATACAGAGGGTGTTTTGAATCCCCATGGATCCTGATTCAGGACAATTAATGTTTGATTGGCATTAAACAGTCAGACCATGAACAATTACATCAATAGAGCACCAAAATGCATCAAACTTCTGTCATATCCTATACTTGCTCTAATTTGATAAATGTGTGATATATAATTAAATTAATATGTCAAAAATGTTGTATTGGCTCGTACGGTTAAACATTTTCAGTTTTTGTATTAAACTGTGTGAGATAACGCCAAAATTATGACATGAAATCTACAATAACAAAAAGTTGAGCCAGTAAGCCCATAAACATGTAGGTGTCACAATAAAATATCATCCAATTAACTCAATGCCTGAGCATAGTACAGTTGTACACTGATAGTCTACACTCAACCAAAATGGTGAATGTTAATTATTTTTGTAGTGGAGCTTAAACATAAACCTTTCAAGATGATTAATTAATATTGCTTTCAACTTTTATTTTACACAGATTGGTTCTACTGGTATTCTCATCTCTGACCACCAAGTGAGGGAGTATGTATGAAGTTAACAGAATACATGTCTAGACGATATTCTTTGCAGTTAACTTGCTACCGACAATAATCCTGTCTTTCACTTTAACATATCATGAGAAAAAATGTTGTCGGCTGCTACACGTTTAAGCAAAGACAGGCCATTGACTTTACACGGCCATTCGTTCGGTGGAAATCCATATATTTTGCATTTTGACGCGAATTGACGCTCGAAATTCTTTACCACCTCATTACTTTTTAACCACAAATGAGAAGGCGTGTTTCTTCATTCTGGAAATTTTGTTCAAGATAAGTTCTCATAGTAAACATATAACCGACCTTAGTCTGCTTCCTTTTGTAACTTTTCTTAACGACAAACCCGATGGATACATGAGAATCAGCATTTTATTTGTAATTAACAATCAATATTAAACTCTTGGCGGTATCAAGTGGCACATTAAAGCATCACATAGGTAATCCTACTGTTTAAAGATTATCCTGGTGTGGAAAGGTTTTCAAGGGGGAAATTCTATAGGGAAAATTCTGCATTATTTTATTGAGGTCTTTACCAAACTCCAATGAGGTTGTTCTTCATGTGGATTATGAGAGTTTCAAGTGCATATTGCTTGAAGAAGAGTGACAGTAGTATCCCGTTCCTGCTTGAAGGATGTTCTGAAAGCATCGATTATCTTAAATTGCCTCAGAGCTATAAAGGGAGAGTCTTCATTCCAGTTAAAATTCCTCATGAATTATCCCATGTATAATCAATTTTTCACTCTTTGCCCAAGCTGAAAAAGATTCAGAATATTAAGTTTGGTGACTCTCTTCCAATTTCTATATTTGCTGTGAGGTTGGGAAACAATTGTCAGCAGATAATGTCCGACCGGACTAAATGTGCTGGTACAGAGTTTCCCCATGGACACTTTGTACAGGTGACCTTCTGTACTGTCACACCGGCTCTCCTTGTTTGTACAGGTGACCCTCTGTACTGTCACACCGGCTCTCCTTGCCTTCTATACCCTCATATCTGACATATCATATAACGAAGAATATGTCTACACTATAATTACTACTTTGTAAGACATTTTTCGATCAGCAACAAATATGAGAACTCAAAGTTCTATTAGTTATATTTCATATTATGATAGCTTTCGGTACAAAAGATCATTTTTTAATTACGATATACTAAGGTCAAACTGTGAAAATCTTTAGAGCGCGTTCTCTCAAAACTCCCTTTTTGCAAATTCGTCACTACGCCAGAACGGGACGAAATCATAACAATCAACTGCAAGTACAGAGTTAACAAAATATCCGTTACAGAAATTTCCATGCTAAAAATAATCAACGGTGGTTTCCGAATTTCCTGTGAATGGATTGGCTAATAGCCCTTACCTTGCTAGGTTATGATATGTACTACGCTGGATAGGCTACTTGTTTTTGTAGCACGGTGTGATCTGCTATTAAGGTAGACCTCATTAGCCTAAGCATAAAATGAGATCTCTCCTAGCAAGTTGCCATTGATTAATTAATTGAGAACTTTAGCTATAGTTCCGTGCGTCGTATGGAATTATTGTCAGGTTTTCTCCATTTGCCCATTTGCCCACTAAACAGGACCGTAGCCACTGCATGGGAGCATGAGAACTCCTCAGCTTATTCCTCAAACATCTTTTCCAAATGACTTTAATTTCATAACACATGCAAGCACAGTTGTATACAAAATGTATTGTTAAAATGATGGAAACGATAATACCATTTTTCATATAAGCCCCGGTAACTAGACATTTTTTTTCAACGGGGAGGTGACATCTCCCTTTAGACCTTGTTCAATTTCTCAGTTGGAATGAAGTGAACAATTAAACATTTTGCAGACAAATGTTGAGTTGACGAAGATACGACAAGTTGTCAATTAAACATTTTGCAGAAAATTGTTCATTGCTCAGATGGCATGAAGTGTACAATTAAAAATTTTGCAGAAAAATGTTCAATTGCTCAGTTAAAGCAACTGATCAATCCAACATTTTTCAGATTTTTTATAAGATATTATCTTGTTATCTAAACAATTTACTGAAAAATGTCAACTAATGGGGCAAAGTTTTTCTTATGCTGATGTACTATAGCTTAAGATTCCGTACTATACAATTTAGAATGGATCCGGGTATGTTTAGATCAGTGGTGCAGACTGAAGGTCGGCTTAAAAACGTCAACTGTTGCTTAGCCTATACTATAACTTAAGCTGGCTTAGCAAAACAATCAAAAAGTAAACTGGGAGGCCTTTACTCTTACACTGGCAACATAACACTAACAGTATGCATATTATTGTTGTGAGTTAGAGCCATTTTGACGTCGATTGACATCACACTGAATTAGTTCTCATGCCTGCAAAGTGCAAGTGACCATTGGTACTTTCAGTACAACTAGCAATATAGTCAATAGTAACGTTACATCCGTACCTTACAGCTTACCTCCGAACATAACAATTACTAAAACGTTAGAAATGTTGAGAATGTACTCCGATCAGTTTATAAATTTCAAAAATAATCATAGATGGAACTTAAAATTAAATCTAAAGGTCTTTATCCGAAAATGGTTATATTTCAAACGATAATTTAAGCCGATGAGGGGAAACAAATCATATACTTACTTCAGTTGCCGAAGCGCGATGTTTTCGTTGTGCGAACTACAAAAGCAATGCCACACATGACAGGGCGTATCCAGGATTTTCTAATCCGGAGGGCGCGAATTACTATCTAAGCGGAGCGCCACCATCAGTTGGCGCGCATCGTACAAGAACATTTCTGGTTTTGATACACCCCAAGATCACCGGAAATGGCACTTTTCGGGCTTGAAATGACCAACCAGATGTACACTTTTGCCTGAGAACCAAGAATTTCTCAATAGTTTTTTTTCCATCCATAACCTTTTTGAAGATTGTCACCAGTCACACATCATGTTCGACCTCATCGCATCTCCTGTGGATCATTGCTTTTTGTAGGTGATTCTATACGTCGCGGCCCACAATACCCGTAAGCCCCACTTTTCAAGGTTTTAAGCCCATTATTTGTTCAGAATTTGAAAATTCACAATTCTCGTGAACAACTTCACTTCAAAACGTACCCATAATGTTTCACATGTAAACCGTGGTTCGTCCGCCCTCTATTTAGGTTAGAGTAATAACCCCTAACGCAGAAGAAATAAAGACACAAAAGTTATTTGTCCCAACACGTACTGAATTTAAAACGGTCAGGGTACTCAACTATTGAGACGGGAGAGAGGAATTCCCCCGTTTGAATACGGTGTGGTATACACTTAAATGCTTAATACAATAATGCTTAATAGAGTAACAATGAATGCTATCCCACAGTAGTGAGATAACCCCCTTCTAGATTAATACACTTAAATGCTTAATACTGTACTGCTTAATATAATAACAATGAATGCTATCCCACAGTAGTGAGATACACCCCTTCTAGATTAATACACCCCCCGTTGCATGCACTTATTCCCAGCTAGACTATATAAATTTCCCCTAATTAATATCGCGCGTTAACTGATCAGTTCGCGGACATCACAGGCTCAGGCGAAGTTCCTGCGACCGTCAACGTATGGATACCCGGTCATCAACACCAGTCTGGAGAGCTGCCAAGTAATCAGTTACAGAAGGTCTCACGATAAACAACAAAACACCAGCTGACAAATTGTACCAGCTAAACTATGCCGCACAGAGGACAGCAATGCTAAAGAGGCTGCACGGGCAAAGATGGCTACCAGGCAACAAAAAACGTAGACATGTGCAGTGGCATAAAATAACAGCAAACCCTCTAATTAATTCTATACAGCGCCATTAATTATTAAAGTAACACATCACTTTCAAAGGGTTACACACCATTTCATCTATGGACAACCAATATAGAAAACCTCCTTCAACCCCTAACAGACCGGTCAAAATTGCACGAGTAGAGGGAAGAATGATGAAGAATGGTGGTCAGGAAAATTTTCGAAAATTCAGACACAGTTAATTTATTGGTGTACAAATATTAAATTCTCTTATATCGGCTACTACAAAACTTCGTTGAAGGAAATGAAAAAATACCAGATACTTCCGAAACCGATCACCACACACAACTACAGCTCACTGATATGATGTGATATCTGCTGTTTGCTTTACAAATTCGAATAATTGAAATGAGACTGAAATCATTAACTATTATCTGTGTATTGTGTAATGTAAGCCTGGGGGTGGCTCCTGGCCCAAAGGGGCCCCCTATCAGGTGGTCCAAGCAAGGGCGTCCGCAGAAATGGGAACAAGGGGGGATCAGTAGGTCATTTAGGTGTAACACACTACTTGACACTATCTTAGCGGAGCGCCACCATCGGTTGGCGCGGAGCGTACGACAAAAAATACTCCTAGATCGTCGGAAAAGACACTTCCCGTTCAAGTTGCATTTACACATCGTTTATTTTGAGATCTCATGCCTTAGGATTTTGACTTTCAATAATTTCAGTAATGAATTATGGGTCCGTATGCAATGAACATAACTAGAGAACTGTTGGTTGGGTGAAATCATTGAAATGTAAAATGCTTAACTTTTTTTTAATTTTTTTTCCGGGGTTGGGCAAGTGCCCCCCCCCCCCCTACTGTATGGAGTATAATGGAGACTACTGTACAAATACAGTAATCAAACCTAAGCATAGACCTAATTTCGGCTGAAACTTTGTCTCCATCTAAGCTTAATTTCCTGTGCTGTTTTACTTACCGGATACACCGAAAGCATCTTTATTCTTACCTTTTATTATTATATTTATATGAAAGCCCTGCCTTCTTTTTCAAATGAACGCAGTTTCAAGTCTGTTGGGTGTTTGGTTATTGTTTGAGAATTTTTCAAAAAATTATATGTCCCGATGTTGTACTCAGTACAACATTGGCTGGAATTGGGTTTTAAATTATATACTTTGTTTTCATTATAATAATAAATAACTCAACTAGCTCGATACAGACATTAATACCCAATGAGCCCATGATCATGATGTCCGTATCACGTGAAAATATATATATTGTCTTGTTCAGTCTTGCATGAGTTTTTCTTTCCCAGTTAAACGGGTCCTCCCTATCCAAAGAGGTACCCTTTTTCTGTGCATCAGTATAGCGGGGGCCCCCTTTTGGTCGGGGCCACCGGCTGAGCACGGTCCGAGCCCATAGGAGTTACGCTACTTTGCCCCACATTCTTTTCATTTCGAAAGACGCACAGTTTCAAGTTCTTTACACACTGAAGGCTTCGATTCTCTATCTGCCTTCAGTTTAGGGAAGATCTTGGGATTTTCATCCCTAGATATCGCTAGATCTTGCTAGATATCCATACAGTACAGTGCCCTTGGGATTTCTTGGATTTTTCGGGGCTTGATCTTGGGAAATTGCAAAATCGGGAGTGGTCACACTCCATGTAGGTCGGTGCACGACCTCTAGACGTCACTAATACACAACCCGATCACTTGTTATCGATGTGTTGCCGGATTTTGTCAAGGTCTTGGTACTACGGGCGAAGGTCATTAATTAAGTTTCGTTACTCATCGGGGAGCGATTAGAGGGGTGGGACGTAGGGTTGTGGGCGCGTTTTCAAGCATGGGAACAATCTCAAGAAGTGATGGGTGCGTCAGCCCCCCCCCCCGAACATGATACGCCCTTGGATCACTACATGATATT
>JAIPMN010037267.1:0-12966 GCA_020650975.1 Apostichopus californicus
AATTCATAAAATAACACAAATGTTTAAAAGGTAACTCTTTATCTAAAGTGACTATCGTGAAGGACAATTTAGCACACTGATGAAAGATAGAAAACAGTTCTTTTCTGATATTCGAGAACTTAATTTGATCTTAAGTTCGATAACGGCATGACATGGGCACAACTTAGCAATAATGCTAAGCGGGTTGATTTCATATGCCAGTTTGGCACAACACTGAAAACAAGATGCAAATAACATGGTTCAGGGGACAGTGTTCTTTCTGTGATCAGCGAAGGCGTGTATGCGGAGGGGGCGGCTGTGATTGGGGAAGGGTGTTGCGTATTAATGGGAAATAATGAACGGCTTACCTGAGAGAATACGGTAGGTCTAGGCTACTTCAACAATTATAATTTTCAAAGCTACATTTAATTTTGGAATTCGGTCTGATGGAGGGTGGGGGTAATAAATGTGGAAAGGGGAGGGTAGGGGTAACGCCTAAAGTTTTATTATTTTATCTAATGCTTCATGCAATCAAGACCATTATCCTGATTGTCTTCTCAGAAAGTAAGCTAAGCTATATTCATGTTTACTATATGACAGAGTGCACGGTTTGATTCATTTTATTCTATATACCAAGTAGTACCGATACGATCGACATCTATATGAAATCCTTCGTGCGAGAGTTAATATTGTCCGTTTGGCGTTCCTTCGAAACTTAGCAGAGAGAAATATGTATATTGTTGGATTAACACAGGAATTGCTACAGGCAAATATGGTGGTAATCATGTAAGCAGTTAGAAACGAGCGTGCGTCGATACTTGTACCAACAATAACACTTGCTAAATTGACAATATTCAGAGGCATCCAACATATAATAAAGGCTGCCACTAGTAATATTATTATCGTTGAGAGCCTTCGGGCAGATGACCTCAATGGATGGTTAGGACATCTTCTTTCGGCGGAGAGAATTACTCTTCTGATCACGAACAGGACTCTTGAATAGTTGAAAGCCATTAGCGTTAATGGCAGAAGGAAAGTTAGAACGAAAGAAGCGATGTAATAAGAGGCGCGCAACGTTCCATCAGACCACTCGTCGTAACAGATAGTATAGTTTCTGTTGCTAAGGACAAGTATATCCACATTGTACAATAACAACATCGGTAAATAGAACAAGGCTGAACATCCCCATATACAGAACACGATCAGTTTATGTCTTTGATTAAATACGATGTTGGTAAAGTATTGGTTCTCCCGATGACTGATCACTCTTTCAAATGAAAGAGCAACTAGGAAATAGACGCTTGATAACATAGAAGAATACATCACGTAGGAATACCATCGACACATCACGTGATCCGTCCGCCAGGCTTTACCGTCACTAAAGATGAGCCGCCATGTTTCAAAGACGATGACACATAGAGAGATGATATCCGATGTACACAGATTCAAAATTAGAAAGGAAAAATACGATCTGTGTTTCCGGCTTGATCGTGATGACAAACCTACCGTTAAAACGAGTATGTTGCCCAATAGACCGTACACAAATAAAATCATTATAACCAATAGATAGCTAACGCGAAAAAAATAAACAATGCCGTCCATTTTGATTGCTGTATCACAGTGAGAGAACTTGGCGAATTATAACAGATGGGAAATATCTTTAAAAGAGAAATGCCATGTATAATCCTTGTGAATAAGCACTCCTATATATATCCACGTCTGCTGTAAAACACGTCATCTTCGTCACACGTCAGTGCGGCTTATAAATGTGACAGTTGTGTTTTTTTACTATATTCGTTTTCCAATTCTGTTAATAATTAGATGTCATCATGTTTAGGCGGACAAGCACACTGCATGATACAATAATGAGACAGTTGCAATATTCTCGTCTCTGGCTATGGATAAATCCTTCATCCAAAATGTACTGTAACTCGACTTCCTGCACGCCTGTCACCCTTTTAACGGGTATGTGAATGCTATACACAATATGTTTACGGTATAGAAATGCTGGAACCATTTCATTTGAGCAGTATAAGATATAAACTATGGTCAAGAATATCACTTCAGTGTACAAATTAACAGTAACCTGTCACCATGTCGTGATGTTCAGTCTGTCCAAATATGCGATGAGATTGAAGTGTGGAATATGGGTTTGAAATCAGACCATATACTCCTTGACAAAAACAAAATTATAATGTCCGCCCAGGGCATAATATTCTTCGCTTAACTGGACAATGGTCAAAGCTCATAAAACAAGCAAAATATAACAGTCGCTGTATAGTGGATGCAACCAACTGAGATGAACGTTTTTGAGTTAATGATCTTCAGGTAGTCTTGATGTAAACAAGTCAAGATTCAACAGTATTATGATCACTAGTGCATTTAGTAATCTCCAAGTACTGCTATATATATATATACTGCCTAATGATCCAGCCCAGCGATCACTGGTGCATGATATTAAGGGTCACGCGACGCCAAAATATGTAAAATATGGAGGAACCAGCGAACAAAACATGTAAATATGTCAATATTGTGCATAAGAGAAAGGCATTAAGCAGTCTTTAATCTTGAGGCACCAATCTCGACTATTAATGAAAATTAGAAGGGACATAAAAAAAAAATAACCTGTTATTTTAGTCCAGCAAAATCGCATCAAGAAGTTAGGCAGAAGTGACGCAGAAAAATAGAAGGTTTTGGTAATGAAAAACTAAGAGATAACATTAAATGTGTTGGACAAAACAAAATCTACTCTATTTCTCTAAATGTTGTACAATCCATTATTTATAAGCTGCGCTATGTTTCTTTTTTTTAATCCACATTATTCCCATAGTAAGATTGAGTAGGCTTCCTCTTTGAACATGATATACATAGATTGGACAAACTAGGTGGCACAGAGTTAAAAATTGTAGCTGTAAATCGTTAGTCTATTCTCGGTGGTGATGTTTCAATATCCACAGACAAAAAGGACATAACTGGAGTCACTATAGAACCACACTTTATGATATTACCATATATAATGTACCTTTGTGTTACAATTCCTAGTGCTGAAAAATAATATCTACATTGAAGTTTAGTAGATTATAAATCTATATATATATTTATTTATTTATTTCACCTTCAAATCTATAAGAATCTTTCCCAATTGTCGATGATTTTGGCTCCATGCTGTCACTCAGAATCATTCTCGCGTACAACAAAATATATTTTCATTTCCTCTAAGAAGCTTGCTTCACTGAACAATGTATGTGCCACGTTTCGCTTCAAAGTTGGCATGTTGTTGTGATGATGTTGAACAAAACCACGCATTGACTCTATTTAAGTAGAACTTCGGAGACAAATCATAAATGTTGCAACATGCATGCAATTGTATACCAAATGCCAGGCTACCGAATACTGTTTACGAAAATGTTGATTCACATCGAAGTAAAACAACATGTGTCTCAGTGGACACAAATTGATTACGCGGTCATAATAATGAAGTCCCTGGTCATCCCTTTTTCTTGCCAACTATACAAGCCTCAAGTTTCAAGATCGAGACACGAATCGAAGCAGAAGACATATTGTTTTCGAGTTCATGAGAAATGATACTCTGTGGTTTATTGTCATATTTCCAGCATGAATCAAAAGAAAATACCCTGGCAAAATATGTATGCTTTTATGTTGAACGAAAACACGTTAAAAGTGACAGCAACAGCAACAACAAAACCGTCTTATGAATGATTAATACTCACAGATAAAATTCCTTCTTTTATCTTTGAAACTAACCATTCAATTTCGCCCGCAGAAAGAAATAATTATTGTAATTATCTGGTCTCGTTACTAAAACCGTCGCGTGCATTCCTCTGAGACACCGCAAATGCATTAAGGACTAAACGACGAATTTTGGTGTTACCTTTGGGAATATTCATTCTATACCGTACATAGATCTGGCAACAGGCGTTTTCCAATTTCCCGAATGCCGGAGCATATATAGATCGGTGTCAAATTTAATTTCCTTGCTCGTTTTCTCAGTTTAAAGGTAATGAATATTAAATATCGTTGAGGCGTTTGTATTTACTAACAAATGCAGCCGTATGGTTCCCCATGGTCACATTCGATTGACACGGGCGTATAGAATGTACAAAACAAGAGCTCAAAAGAAAAATAACGAAATGTGAACTGTTTTCATTTCAAATGCGAAATAACTTTTATTCAACATTTCATCTTAAAATTTCCACGAGTCTTACCTCTCTCAATATATCCCCTTTTTTATCTCAGAGTATGGACCTTTGTCTCAAACATTCGACTTTTATTTTTATTTTCTTAACACAATTTCTTTTCGTACAAAAAAATTATTTCTACATTGTTTATTTCAAAATTTCGACAAATTCGTTTATATTGTCCAACTTTCGACTTTTTGGCTGTGAATTGCGACTATTATATCTCGATATTTCGACTCGTTCCTCAAAATTACGACTTTTTATATCAAAATCTCGACTTCCAATATTATGATACGGATATATTTCGACTTATTCCTTGATATTGTACGTTAATTGCTTATAGCACCGTTATATTTAGTTTTTGTGGACATTAGTTTTGCATTATGAGTGTATATATGCTTGAAAAATGACGAGTCATGACTTATTGGTCGGCATCTGGCCTTTCAGATTATTTATTAAATCGATTGAGGCCTCGGTGAATAAAATTCCAACAAAGACCATGCAATGTTACAGATGTCAAAAGTGCAAGTTGAATATTCAATTCGTATACGTCACGAAACTATACCTCACACCGTAGTTGTGTACATACGCTATTTATCCTAATGATAAATACTAATGATACACACGTGATGTAGACTCGATCAGTACCACGAACACGCCATGACCAGACTCCTACTCTGCCAAGCTTATACACTCATGATGCCGAACAGGTTCCACAAACCATGACAAATATCAATAAAAGAGACCAAAAATTACCTTACGTATAGATCCCCATTACAACATTTAGTCGACATATAAATGGGACCACGCATCGTCTGTCAAAACTATGCCACTCAAACAGCATTTATGGACAGTGTGGTTACGATTTCGAAACTACGTTTCTGGTTGCATGCATACTCATTATTACTGAATTGATATTCATGAGACATATCGATGCTAACATTGGCCGCGTACTAATTATGACATGCCGGTGTTATTCTTTACATGCTGCTTTTATTTCACATTTTGTGGAACAGATGGCGTTCCGTAAAAAGGACATCCTTTCTATCATAGAATAAATATATACGAAATAAAAATCGAGAAATGGGACGTGTATGAGATTTTTTTTGCTTGGAAACCACTTTTTTTCGGCTAAACTTGCACATAATTTCGAGTCAAATAACCCTTTGTTTTGGCAAATTTGTGACAGGTGCTTCACTCCACTGTTTTTGAATAAAATATAGGCCTATTTGTGACATGATTTTTGTTAAAATAAGAAGGTCAAGCTATTGTTATCCTTCTGTTATCCATCTGATCAGGGAGCTACTACATGGGGCAACCATCTTTTTGTATCGGAGGGGGGGGGGGGTGGTGAGCTGAGATGATATGTCATCCAGGGGAGGGGTCTCAGGGGGAGTGGAACGAAAAAACAACGTATATAGCCTATGTTACATTACTACCGTACTTGATTAAGATGCAGCGTTGTAATAAACTAAACTTCCTGTGTAGACTCTGACAATGACAATGATAATGAATGACAATGAATATACATATGAAAGAAAACAATAAGTCAAGTGAACAAATATTTTTTAATTATTCATAACAAATTCGTGCGTGGAAATGGAGAAAAACAGAAATACGATACTTATAGAATCGTTTTCCCCAGAAATATTAATGTGTCAGAAAATTAACTGGAAATATTTGGTGAAAGGCAACAAAAACCACACAAAAATAAATACATACTAACACAAATTGAGACAATCAGTCACAATATAGTTACTTTAATTTGGGTAAACATAGGTTAACAATAATTTTTGCTTATACCCTTTTTTGAATAAACGAAAAATCTTGCTAATTATTATGCTATCATCCAGCGAATTCAAAAGTTTAACACCTGAAATTAAAACACAAAGTTGCTTCTTTCTTGTTCATATGACATAGTTTTGATTAAAATTGTTTTGTTTTTTGTCTGGTGTTATACCTGCCACTTGAAATTAGTGATAAGTAAGCTTGTAAATTTGATGGTAAGCATGTGTGATACGCTTTAATTATAAACCCACATGTATAAAAGTCTACAATATCAGGTAATTTTAAAGTTTTAACTTGCAAAAAAGCTCAGAAGTATATGATCTAAAGATGAAGCAGTACAAATAATTCTTATAACTTTCTTTTATTTGTTATATTTTCATCAGATCAGAAACAGAGTTGATGGTTGCTTTAATTTCTTGTTGGTCTGCCGTCTTTACCAACGCAGTAATCGCGTCCATCCAGAGTCCAGCAGCTGATGACTTTTTCATGTTAATGGATATGGTTTAAAAGACTGTGGTTTGCCCAGGTGAGGGTCTCCTTAATCACAATACCTGTTGACTTCAACTTTCGTCTAGCCTGTATCAACTGTTGTTTTTGTTGATACGATATGAATTTGACGATGATAGGGCGGCTGGTACCAGGATACGTTTTACCAACACGGTGGCAACGATCTATATCGCTCTGCTGTCGCTGTTTGGCTAATCTTTCTTTTGTCATGTTTATAGGATGATTTCAGAGGCATTCTCCCCAATATTTTCTTTTATTCCAAACACCCGAACATTGTTCCTTCTGGAGTACTGTTCCATATCATTTAGTAATTAGACCCAGATTAGTGATTATCTGGGTCTACTGCTGATCCTCCTCTAGCTTTGTGATTTTTTGGTTTAGTTCCAAATTCTCTTTCTGTGACTCATCAAGTTTAGTTTCTAAATCAATACATCTTGGGTCCGGTTTTCCATAAACCCACTGATACCCTCAATTCTTTTCTGAATGGCTCTCAGCGCACACTGTTCAATGGTAGCCTATTTGAATTCTTTGCTAGACAAAAGTTCAATGGAGACCATTGAAGCGACTTCTGCCATTGTTTGCTGTTTCTGGTTCTGAGGTCTTGTATCCATTCTTTAAATACAACTAGAACAATAGCTATAATATTGGTAATGTATACCAGTGGAGGTTTAAGTTCTGGCAGGATAGGCTTCATCATAAATAGTACAACATGTATGTGGTAGGATACAAACTAACTCAAGGGTTGAAACTCCAAGAAAGAAATGTTCTTAATTCCTCTAACAAAGTTAATTCTTTATGGCAAATGGTATATTAAATCATGTCTCTGGTTATGATTGCACACTCTACTTATTAAGCCTATACAATGCAAACTATACTAAGTGCTGTAAAAACGAAGAAATTTTCAGAGAAATTGTTTGTACTTCCATTTTATCATTCAAGAAGCCCCAATGCTCTCTGGCTCCAAGTTACGGCCATCTATTAGCCCCAAATGGTTCCGTATTTGACCTTCACTACCGTGGCTTCTCCATTACTGGCCGCTTTGACTTTGAAACTAATGTCCTCTATTTGCTCAATGTTGTCCCATATGTAGCCGTTAGAAGGACTCCAGACTGTGACGTAGACACGATCGGCTTTCGGAGAAAATGGAGCGTACTCTTTAGGAGGTATTTTAGCAAATCCAGCTTCTATAAACTTGTTCCAAACCATATCCATACTGAGAGAACCACCAGCCTGGAATTTACCATTAACCCCGAGATTCGCACTGGAGTTAAAGTTCGTAACATGGAAGCGCTCAGAATCTACCTTAACAAAGATAGTCTCCTTATAGGCGTTAGCCATATGGGTGGTTGAGGTTTGGCCCATGGTTTCAGAAAAGAGTTCTAAAGAAAGGAAAGGAAAGGAAAGGTAGGGAAAAGATAACAAATTTTCTTTTGGTTGCAACACTCGAAAATTACAGGTTACCTATGATGGTGTGGTATAACCCAAGCTAGTATATATAAACATGGATAGCAAAGTTCCTTCCGTCGACTGGGTTGGGAAATTATGGCACAGTATACACCATCCAGGTATAGCGGTTATGGTTGGCCACAGTGGACAAAATTCGTGAATTTATGCTGACATAAATTCCATTTCATGCAGACGTTAATTCTGAGCCAATCAGAAGGGTGTTTTTATATGTCTACATAAAATGGATTTCTTGTGGGCATAAATTCGAATTCATATAGACATATATTCGAATTAATGCTGGAATATATTCAAATTAATGCTGGCATAAAATCGATACGTGTGTAATATTATGCTGGGAAAAGGAAAAAAAGCTCATTATGTTAGACTACGCAGAATATTGTCCATATATACTAAAGATATAGAACTAACGTAGAATTCTGATTTGTGCTATATGGTTCATTCATCTTAAAATGAATCATCATCGATGAGAGAAGTTGCATGAAAAACAAACATACTGGCACGTATAAGTTTGGAACGAAAAATATTCATAGAGCCTCATTTGTCAATTTTTCTCTCTCACCACAAGCGAAGTGGTTCTTTTTATTCAACGATGTATACGGTTTTGCAAAAGTTATTATCATATTCCTTTATGGGGTACAAGAATCTAAACAAGAACAGGAGTCTCAATAAAATTGAACGAGTAACACTACTGCTTCTGTGTTGTTTTATTTGCTCATGAACAACTGCTTTAAAGTCTCATGTAATTCCGAAGTTTAGTGTGATGGAGGTAGAATCCTAAAATTAAACGATACCTAAGTTGATACTTGATAGGGGTTATATACCGATATCACACAAACGATGGATACCGTGCCCTCCCAAGCTGGCAATAATACCTCAATGATATGATCTGCAAATTCGGCCCTCCCATGCAACCTGAAGGGAAGTTCATTAGCAAACCTTTAAAAACTGAAACTTGATCGATTGTGCAATCTCATGTTATCCTGCACGTTTGTGTGATGTCGGTAGAATCCCTATGAAACTTCAACTTAGGTCTCGTTTAATTTAGGATTTCGTCCTACCACCGCCATCTTTGATTTATGTGCACGCCACTGAACATTCCCCTGACTATACAACTTATAGAAGGCTTGGTAAGTAAAAAAAGACGTTAATGGCTAGTCTTGTAACTTTGATTCACAAACGAATATGGTTAGGATTTTTGAGAGCGCTGATCAAATGATTTAACTCACCTGATGATGAAATCCTGGGTAGAACGTTTGGCAAAATGAATAGGAAAATCCGTCTGCATGCAGTATACCGTGACACCTTGGAATATGCACTTGCATGATATATGGACACGCTTTATTAAATCATATAGCCTAAATACATTCGGCAAAACGGTATTTGAACAAAGCAAAATGGAACTTTGTACTATGAATGCTGCAGTGCATGCAAACAAACACCACCGTAGATATGGTCCAAAGTTGAAGCAGGCTGAACAGAAAGTAAATTTAATCACTGGTCCTGACATGTATAATTACCGTAATTGATTTTAATTCAATGTGTATGTACCGTGAGAGCATAATAGTCACACACACACACTCTGTGCTTGCTTGCAGTTATCATTGTTTGGTATAAGTGTATCAAGCCTTGCTATATATATCTTTCATTTTCTAAGTAATTAACATATTTAGCCCATGTTGCTTTTATCGTTCAGTTCTAATATAGATGCTATCGGTTACATTAATACGTTAATCTTTTAGTTAACTTGAAGGAACATTCTTCTAGTTTGGATAATATATCCCCCATTTATTCTCGTCTGTGTCATTACTCAGTCATAGTTATCCTATATATGCGTCATAACCGACATTGTTAGCATGTCCCTGTTCTGAGTCCAATCTTTATCGTACTTATTTCAGTGATTAGTTTCGTAATGTCTTAGTATCATGATGCAAATAATTTATCTTGTTTTACAGTTTGACCACACAAAAACAAGTGAGAAATAAATTCAGAAAGATTACGCCTGTCTTTGCCTTTTCATGGTTAGCTGGTTGTCAAAGCAGTGCATTTCCGACGAGCAGCATGCCGACGGCAGCACAATATCATTTTAGGTTCTTTTTTTACAAACGAAACATCCAGTTTCACCACAAAATTTGTAACACACTGAACTGAAAGACTCAGATACCCCAAATAAAGAGGACTGCCGTCTCCCAAACTTTATTTATATATCGATAATTACTATCTCAATAATTATGCGACTGTAGTCCAATCAAAGTCTGCGATTTCATGGCCATATCACAAGTCTAAGCTTTTAAATCCCCCTGGTTCGAAGTTCTTCCAAGGGACCAAGATAACGATCCTGGGTTTCTTACTTTTTCTTAAAGTAACCCATCACTTAGTTTAGATACAGAAGCCGGTTATAATATCTCATTAAAAGTCATGTACGTTACCAGGGTTACAAATTCAGTGCCGAGCATTTTCTATTCTTTCTCAAAGTTGTGACTTAGTGACACCTTAGTTTCATACGGCATGGGATCTACATTAACACGTCAGTGTCGGTGAAGACGCTGTAACCAACATGCACATCTGGCTGGATTGAAACTTTACAAATTTACCCTATCAGAGCAAATAGTGCGTTATAAATACTCATCTATATACATATACATATCACTCGGTGACAATCTTCCTATTAGGCATTTTCATGTCACGCCTCACAAGACACACTTACAAACAGCAGGAGAAGTATCAATATCATGTTTCTAATAAAAAAAAGTTTAGGAACTGTTCAAACTGCCAGTACAAGTGCTTTGAAGCATAACATGCGAGGACAGTATAGAGTGATATAACGATTAGATGTACGAGTAAAGTCAGTAATAATTACGTATTGTCTGATTGTTAAGCGTTTTAAATGGACACTCTCAAAGTATTCGATTACTTTTTTCTTTCTGAGTTCACTGACAAATGACGTCCCAGTAAGGAAATTTCAAAACGCGGTATTCTTATAGGCGTTTTCCTGCTTGTACGCCTTAAAAAATCACGTGACCCAAGCAGGGACGTTGAGCCTATAACTCCAGTCATATGCACTTTTAGAAACATGTTGATTCTCAACCTGAGAGTTTTATTTCTCTTCTGTACTGCAAAAAAAGCATCGATCGAACAATCGAACATTGACCTGAATATATATAACCAAAATTACGAAAGAAATAAAACTGACTAACAGTAAGAAAAAAGATACAGACGGTGTCACAGAAAATCTCATATTATGACCACAAAATGCATACGGTAACCTTTCTTCGATTTTCCACGTCTGGCACGGGAAGTAGGCAATCCCTTCTCTTTCTGGAAGGTCTCCCTCTCATTTATTATCCAGACGTCAAATGCGTTGCATGACGTCACTTTTACGCCGCAATGACTATAGGGAAAAGAGAGATGGCTTGGAATCCGCAAAATCAAGCGACCCAAGCTGCTCAATGGTTCGTATTATCTTTAATTCCTATCTTGAGATTCTACATGTTAAGTGTCGTGTTTTAATGTGTAGATTATGTTTGACCGTGTAGAAATGTTGACAAAAATGATTCTCAAAGTAGCCATAGGCATTAGGTGATTAGGCTTTCTAGCCTAACATGATGTCAGTATAGAAGAGAGACAAAAGTTGTGTTATTACTAGTTGCAATTAATCAATGGTGGGATAAGCACATCTATGTTTCTTATTATTCCATTGATAATTCCATTTTGTCTAGGCCTACTTTCGGAGTCAAGTCTCTCAATTTCCCGTGTTGCATTGTTCCATTTTTCAATTTCAATAGAGGTACTTTACAATTATTTACAGCAAGTAGCATGGACACTTCGAATTTCGGACACCTAAGCCTTAAATCACCCCAAAACTATATCTTCTGGTAAAAATCACCTGAAAATATACATGATATGGTGGGAGAAGTGTGTTATATTAAGATACACGCCCAAACTTTCTTTCCTGCAAACTGTTTTCATGTTGTAAAAAAGAAGATTCTTCGTGATTGTGGAACTGGTATTTCTTTGCTAGAGTATTGCGAAATTTGGACACTCGTTCCCACAGTGTGGCGCTGGTGATAAAATTGGTGGCGCAGTTGCTCTTTCAGTAATTATAACAGACTTTATAGATCTCCGTCATTTTATTGACAAATATGTAAGTATTTACTTGCACACGGGTCATTTTAGAGAGAAAGTATCAGTATCTTCGTAGTTTTTCGTGAAATTGGCTGCTGCTATAAGTTGTCATGGTGAAATCGTGCATTTCTTAGGGTGTCCGAAATTCGCAGTGTTCCGAATTTCGCAATACTGACTATACTACCAGTACTAGGCTAGGCCTACTAGTATTTTGAGCCAGACCTATATGTTGAAAAGGAGGGGAATTTTGAGGGTCTCTGAGAGCATAGGTGTCTCTATGTTGAAATGATGATTGATGTTCAAATTCTCAAGTTAAGAACATCTCATCCTGCAACAGGTTTTTGCCCAAGTTCTAAAATTTCCAATGCAAAAAGAACGCCCTATATATTACTAAATTCAAAAAGATGTTTTCCATGTGAAATATAGCTGATGAAATTATTTATTGAACTGTGATGCTTACATCTGTGAGTCATAAATGTAATTTTAAACAATCAATGCATACAATGAAACAGGTAAAATTGAAACTCCTCAGGGTCATTTCACAGGACAGAACATAAAATCATGGGTTCTCCAACATATTATTTCCATGTTTAGTAAAATGAATTAACAAGTTAGCTCATTTGAGGGGGGACGGGGGGGGGGGGAGGTTCCAGTATTTTAATCCAACAGAAACTGATGAATTCTCAATCTGGTAAATTGTACCTGCAGGGCTCAACAATTCAACCCAACTTCAGGGCCTCCAATGCAACCTAAAAGCTGGGAAATTGCCCTTAAGGCCTTGGAAGCAGCCAGAGGTGAACTTGGAAACAAGAGTCTGCAAAGTAAATCCCCGGAGAAGAAAACAAAGACGGATGCAAAGAATGGAAGTACTCCGAACGTTCCAATTGCCCAACCGCCTCTTCCA
>JAIPMN010037281.1:0-11994 GCA_020650975.1 Apostichopus californicus
CGACCACATGGTAGCCGAACTTCACACTAAGTCAACATGGAACTCTTACCTAGCCATCTGTTTATTCGCTCAAGTTGTGTCGCAAATAAAAAATAAAAATATCCAAGAAAAACTGCAATCTTCGACCACATGTTAGCTTAACAACCACACTATGTCAATGGGAAATGTAGCCTAACCATCGGTTTGCAAAAAAACTTATAATAACAATACTTTGCGTAGCTTTGTTTACATACTTTCCTTGCTGCTATCGTTGCGCACATGGTAGCCGAACACCACACGTAGTCAACGGGAAAATCTAGCATAAGCATCTCTTTATTCGCTGAAATTGTGACGCAGTTGGCTAGAAATAAAATATCCATGAAATACCGCAACCTTCGGCCACATGTTAGCCTAACGACTACACTAAGTCAATGGAAATGTAGCCTAACCATCGGTTTGCAAAAAAAAAATGCGTAGCTTTGTTTACAACTTTCAATTTGCTGGATATCGGCAGTTGTTTGGAAGGTATGTGCTATGTTTTAAAGAGGGAATGTTGTATTTTACGTACACCGTTGCTGTGGCGATGGATTGAAGGTTTTAACTTCGATTACTTTCTGCGGTATAATGGTTTCGTATTTGGTGGTGAGGGATTTTTTCCACACACGAACAAATACATGATTAAAGGAAAGGGCACCTTCAGTGGAAGTAAACCTGTGTTTTCTATTTCAGTTGATGGGTTATGGGTTTTTCGTCATATTTTCGATGGATTGACGTTATTTGCTAAACGATCGCAAATTTTGGCAATTAAACTTTCAATGAATTTGCTATACGGTCGCAGCTAACTAGGAAGAGGGTAATTGTGCTTACTTTATCCTGATGAATGCTTACAACCTTTTCCGTAAACAGCATACTGAACTTTGGAAAAGCGCCCCCTTAAACCTTAAAAAAGCCCTCGTAAATACATTAAGGGGGCGTTTTTAACTTTTCATTTTCCAATATAGCCCCCCAAAGCCCAATCTTAATTCCTACCCTGCATTGCAAGTGGTGCACTATTTGACCAACCTTAGCTTGTAAAAATAAAGCATAATATGCAACGAACTAATTTATTAATATTTAGCAATCATCGTTTAAATAAATCTCAGGGTTCCATGCCTCAATTTAAATTCAGACATTGGATTGGCCGATGTTTAGTAAACAGGGGCTGAGCCAGTATGTAGCACTGTAGGCCCAGGCCTATACTTTTTTTTGGCCAAGTTATCTTTTTTTTTAAAAACACCCATAATTCAAATCCATAAGCTTGCTGGACGAGTTTTAGAGTCTAGACAGGAAAACCTATTGAAATGAACGTAGCAAGAATATGGCTAAATTAGGTGACCTATTCTTCTGTCATCTAGGCTGTCATTTCTATCGCGTGCCGTTTCAATCAACACTCTACCCGCCCAAAAAGACTAGGATCCGATCTTGTCAGTTTTTTAACATCTAGTTAAGAACCTGTTTACGCAGATAATATTTCAGTTGAAAAACTTTCCAGAGTCAAATAAGCCTATCGTTGATTAACAGACTTTATAGAGCTGCAGCACTTTGTTGCCTGTTGTTACTGGCTTACTCTGTACATGTACCTTGCTGATTTTAAATACATTATGTAGTATTGAATTACGTACTATTTTAACTCGTTTTAACTCGTACCAAGAGGCCAGGGAACCAGAATGAACACTTGGGAAGGGCCATTTCCGGCCATCTGGGGGGTTTGTAAAACCAAAATTTTCTTGTACGCTCCGCGCCAACCGATGGTGGCGCTCCGCTCAGATAGTCGTGCCAACAACTTTGAGAATCCTGGCTACGCCCCTGGTACTAATACTATCGGCAAAATGTAACATTGTGAAAAGTCACGAAAACATTGACCGATTGTGTTTTGGTTCAATAAAATAATTTGCCCGGAATTTTACCCCTCCCCTTAGACTCTTCCCCCAGGACGGTGGTGAGTCAAATTTTCAGATATTAGCCATTTTGACTCAATGGGAAATTTCTTAGAGGAAACACTGGTGGTAAGTAAGGGGTGACTTGTCCACAAGCATATCCAAACAAGAAGTTTATACCACTTCCGGTTCCGAAGTTATATTGGATTAAAGTGTGAAAACGTCATATTTTTAGCTATGGGGAAGCCGGAGTTGTTATTACGTAAGCTGTGTCTGTGGTTGTTTAATCGAAGTCTGAACTTTGTGCCGGTTTCCCCAATGTTAGATGCAAGGGGACATAATGTGCAATAAAGTAAATAAATTAGGTTTTTGAATCGCAGTTGAACTTTTCTGGATTCAAAACTTTCCGACAACCAATTTTACACATTATGAGATTCTGACCCCACGTTGGACTATCGCGGAGAACTCACTTCGCATGTGAACACCTTACCCTCGGCGGTCAGAGCAGAGTTTGTAGGACTCATACCAACTTCACCCAGACCTGAGTCTTTTTACACGCTCCCGAAGGTACACAAGTTAAGAAGACTAACCACCAGATTGCAACCAAACACAGAAAGGTTGTTTACCGAAGAAGAGATATTTAACTTTGTTCGTAAGATTAATATTTTGGCACCAGGGATACCAAACGTGCCTGGTATTAGTACAAATTATACACATATGTATAGACACCTTTGGAATTCCTTAATCGTTGTTCAAGACAGTAATTGTTTGACCTAACCTTAGATTTTTTAAATTAAACTTGAACAAATCATACCTTCTTGGTTGTTCCAATTTGTGTTTGTGTGTTTATATGACTAGAATATATTGTAATACTTCTGTCTTTATTTTTGTTGAGCACTTCATCAAGCCCACAAAGGTTTATTTTTCTACTTCTATAATTCATGTCTCTTTTAATTACTGTCTTCGTCCCTCACGTTATTGTAAACAAAGAATTGACATGTACGGAAATCTATTCTGCTCTGTTCGATCATATTTTAGTTTCCTGATGATTGCCATAAATGTGCATGAGACTTTTTTACAACTTATTTGTAACAAATACGGTACGTTTATTTACGTACTAATAATATAGTTTTGTATAAATAGATACTCAACAAGTTGGACGAGAGACTTCGAGCAGTTTCACAGTTTACTGCAAATGTATGAATTCTGTGATTTATGCGTAATGGTAATTCTTGCCGAGCCAACAAGTGGACAAATATAAAAAGATATCATTAACATGGATAATTTGTAAGTCTGAAAGCCGTTTTAAACTGAAACATAATACCAACATGGAGAATTAACAACAATGCAATTGCAAATTGTGATTCCTTTTTTTTATTATATCATGACAAAGATTTGCACTCAGTGACAGGATCCATGTGAAATGACTACAAAGGAAGTATATAGCAAGTCATATATGTCATTAACATTTGCTTCCAGAAGAGTGTTTCTTTTCCCTACATCTTCATTAATTACTTAAACAAACTGGAGAGAAAAGCCGATCATGTGCTATAGCTTTGTTGTCTGATATTCAGTGGATTTCTTTCACTAAAACCTATTTATCACAATCAATTTAAATTACTGTAGCACACTACACTAGTTGAATTTATAATAAACTCATCAGCTCATATTACCTGGCAATTTTTCGAAGAAGCCCAATTTGCCTAGTCTTTAACAATCAGAAAAAGGAAAGGCATGTAAACATCCATTATACTTTTTTTTTCATTGTTTATAACAAGGCATGTCATTTTGTACCCAAAAAAAAGACCAACTACAGCACCAGTCTGTTATGCATAGCTTATACCAGACTTGATTATTTCAGCATTCCAAATACCATATGCCATAGAACCAATGACATGCAATCTACATATCATTTGGTCTACATTTCATGAAGTTCCATTCAGCATGTATGCGTATTCGGAATAGTATAATTTACACGCAAGTACGTATATTTTCTCCAGATATACCAATGATCCAAAGCCCGTAATTCAATGACCGCTGTTTTTTCAAGTTCATTATAACATGTATCTGTGAGTCTTCAGTTAAAAAATACCATAAATATATTAATACATAATAATTAGATATAAAGTAACATGATGATAAACACTCAAAGGTGTACCAGCTTGTTGTCCGGCAGAGCTAAAGATGAAAGTTCAATTGGTTTCGGTACATTTCTTCTTTCAGCACACCAAACCAACCACATATTGCCAAACAAGTTCGAGTTAGGCTACTGAGTCTCAAAGATTATATTCTGAAGATGCCTGATCAGGCACGCAGAAATAGCTAGGCTCTTCATATTACAAATTTCCTTTAGGTGGACTGTCAACATGCATACATATCATAGAGCACATAGTGTTTTGAGGTAGGGGAATCAAACGATTGATGAGGTACACAGCATTTCCAATTCTAAGAAAGTGAACAAACATATGGGAACAAGTTATGTAATATGATCATCATCTTGTGTGGTGGAGACACAATATAAAGTGTACAAATCAACAATGAGTTACTAAAACAGCATCAATACGCATGTCATGTATTTAAGTATTTAGGAACAGGACTACATCAAACGATGAAAACTGTGAAATAGTGCATAAAGACCTGACTGTGGTTTGATATAATATCCGCTAGATAATAACTCATAGTAGTCTGTTGATCTTTAACCTAAAATACACCCTTAAATGAGTGCTTTATTATAAATGAGCAACATTAACATATCCATACAATCTTCAAGAGGAAAGAAACCCTTCTTGTTTCAATGCAATGACCAAAATATGACTCATTAATGACATCTGACTCCAAGTTCCCAAACACAACAGTGACTACCCAAGCATTTAATGACAAACCACCCCTCAATGATAAACCATGCAATATGTCGGAGAAGATGCATTTTCTTGGCCTGTTTTCAGAAACTGACCACTAATGATGTTTAGATAATGACATATACCCCAGTTCCTGAACACCCTGAATGAAGTATAACACAGAAGCAATATCATGACAATCCCTGAATAATGTACTATAGGATTTGTAAGAGGAGAAGCACATTGTTTTCAGTAAATTCACCAAACCATATGTGACCCTTAGCACCAATTTCATGTGAATAATGTAATAAAAATTAAATTTCAACATTTGTCCCATGGATAATGTGTGAGAAGATACTGTTAGTGTGTTTTGATACCAAAGAGAGTAGTTTAACTACTTCCTATTTGACCTTCTCGTGACTAAATACTTGAGCAATAAGGTTTTTGTTCTTCTGAGGTCAGATCTCCGAAGGAGTTAATCATTGTTCGAACGAACCGTAAACGCTATACAAAAGTAACCATCATATCGTATACAAGCACTAAATTACTCACGTAGCTCGTGATTCCCGTTGCTATGCATTAAAGCACCCCCATACTGCAATATATAATTGAAGGAAGAAGAGTTAGCCCACATTTCAGCTTTACAGAAGCTGTGGGACAGGGCCACAAGTCAATATCAAATACAGGGTTAACTTTGCGCAAGGTGGAAACGTAATTGACCCAAATGTGAAACTCTTGTGGGATTTTCCGTCATTTATATTAAGTACAAGCTTATAAAAGTGAACACCAACACAACATTTTTTTGCTAAAAGACAAACGAAGTGACGAAAAATGTCCGACGAGAAAGCCCCATTACTGGATAGAAGAAGAAAAGGTGAGAATTATGAGGGTAAGTTTTACTTATTCTGTAGTTGAGTCAAGCTAGATTATATGTTAACACCTTAAACATATATATTTATATTTGTGAGTTTTGCTTTGCTGATATTGAAGTTTGTTTCATGTGAAATATCATGGATAAATCTAATGTAATCCATGCACCGGGCATATATACTGCATAAGTATTAAACCTGCATGACAGGACTGTATATAACACTGTTAAGAAAGTTTACACCCGGTTTGAATTCTACTCGTATTCAGTTCCTTTTCGTTATTTCTTAGTTTTAAGCGCAAGGCTGTAAGGTAGTTTTAAATTTTAATCTGATTGTTGATTCTTAAACCTTCAGTTATTGAATGTTTGCTCCTTGTTAATGGTTAAGTTCAGATTCATCATACGATTCTAGCAAGACATTCTACTACATGGACGGCGAATCCATTAGCTGAGGTTATGTTACGCCCGACCCGCAATATGACACTTTTTTCGCCATGTCTAAAAATCAGTTATATGAAGAAATAAATCAAAACTTTAGCAAATATACAATTCATAAACTAATTTTAGCTAGCTATGTTCATTCAAAACTATAGCAGACCTAAAGTAACATATCAAACATGGCTGCATTGCAGATCGGTATTGCCGTAAAAGAAATGCCGAAAAAATCATTCCCGTCGGTGAGTGAAAATTAACATCTTACCGTCAAAAGGATTTTTGTTGTTCCACAAACTCCATAATCCGTCAACGTTTTGACTTTTCCCAAAAACTTTCCTTAAAGTCCAAATTTTGCTGAAACATCGAAATCATTCAACATTCATTCGTTCGTTTATTTGGATCTTTCTTTACCTACACATGCATAGTCTATGTTACATTACTTACCTCCACCCCCATCAAACTTAATAACACCCTAATCTTGATTTTGTATAAATGTTGGAGAAACAAGTCCAAAACTTTGAAGTAAAGAGCGAGTTTTTTAGATGAAATAGTTACGTTATACATGTTCCATTTGGGTCACCGTATCATCAATAATAGTAACACTCTTCTAGCGCATATACTCAAGCCAGTCATGTTGACTATGGTCTAAGACCAGCTTTCCCTATCTTGTGATTGTAGCAACGACTTATTTTGCAAGAAGCCTGCAGAATTTTGTAGGAAATATTCGTTCCAATGTTGGTTACTGTATGACTTTGGTAAAATGCTTCTTAAAGGAATATTACTCGCTAAGAAATATCATGCTGCCAAGGATGTATGTACTGCTTTTAGAAACCACCCTTGGCCTCTTTGTATTTGTGACCTGGGATTACAGCAAAAACGCAGACCAGTCAAATGTTGTCTCGCGGCAAAGACAGAATTGCACTGGGCAGAAGAGAATCCTTTTCGTCAGTTTGCGTGCCCTGCAGCTATAGATTTCATCCATTTAAAAAAGTCAATATGTCAATATGCAATACATTCTTATTACCCTATTGGTCCTTGTTTGGAATTGACCTGCAATACATTTTGAATGATCTGAAGAATGAGTTGTACTTATCATTTGCTGTAATACGAAATACTCAGGGAAATATTAATTCTTTTTGTGACCCGAATTCATCCAAAAATCTCAGCTTATAAGATGCTGGACATCACTATATATACGGGTACTTGCTCTTGCCTCATGTATATTTACCGGAAAGCCACATTGACAGTTTATTCTGCTCTTACAACGATCATTACCATCACAAGCAATTCTATACAGCAATATGTTTTATAAAACGATATGTATACACGAAACCGTCATCTCATAGCAGCATATTCTTAAACAGCTAACCTGGAAGAGAAACAAGTTTAATAATTTGCCAGGATTTCTTAATTTGGTAAGTTGAACCAGGGCATATGTTAGACAATCTTAATTGAAGAGAACGAACGGTTATACACTAACGTACAGGTAAGGACACCAAACATAACAATGTTACTCAGTAGATGAAGACCAGTCCAGATAAACTGAGGTTTAAATGAGACAAATGGACGATTAAAAATGAAGGTGTAGGAGTAAAATAGCACTAGGAGACGGAGAAGGATTACAATTAAGGTAAAATAAGAAGAAAAAATAGGTCTTTAAATTCTTACATGTCTTCACCGTTAATATGGATGACTCAGAGAGATCGGATGAGTAGAAGAAATTTCAACAGGACAAGTCGTAGTTCAGAAAAAGAAAGCAAACTTGTGATAAATATATGAAATTTCGAGAAAATGAGATGTTGCAGGACAAAATAGTACAAATTTGGAGATAAAAATTTGAAATTTCCAACGTCCCATTTTGGAGACCGTAGCATTTCAGAATTCAAATTCGTCTGGTGAGTATACTCTCAATTCTCATCAGTTGTTCTGCCACTCCTTTTTCAGATATTGCTTACTACGCATTTGCTCTAGCATTTGTGACGATTGACATTTTGTTTTGTGTAAAGGTAAGACGGCCTGACGTTTCGATCTTAGCAGGATCTTTTTCAGTGGCTGAATGGCAAGTTACAGTGACAGAGGGGACAAATACACACATAGAATACAGACAGATTAATGTGTAGGGTGAACACAAAAGAGACGGATGTAAGAGGATTAGTAGACAAGGGGTAGAGAGAAGAAAGAAACCAACAAGGGGAAGAGGAGAGGTAGGAAATCCACTGTACAGGGACAAAAAGAGGATTAAGGGAAGAGGGTAGGGAGTAAACTAGAGAAGGACAAAGACAGCAGAGTGTGGAGAGCAAAAAAAGTGGAAGAGAGCTTTGAAAAGTGGGATGACAGAGAGAAAACAAGGGGGTATGGAGGGGGGGGGGCGGAGCAGAAGAAAAGTTATTCATTTCCTTCCTGAAGGTTGAAGGGTGCAAAGGCGAAGACTCCTCAAATGAGACCTGTAATGTACTGCAGCCAATGCAGATCATGTAAACTTGGTGTAATGTGTATGTGCCGTCGAGTGCATGTCATTAGTCGTGCTGCATAACTTTTCACCTGTTGGTGACGACTGGTTAGTGTTTTGAGGTAGGCCAGAGAGTGAGGCATTACCATAATCTAATCGAGATGTGACGAGAGAATGAACATTTGGATACACAGATAGACAGACAGTTAAATTGGACAAATGAGCAATGAATAGAGCAAAGTTAGGCACAACAAAGGAAAAGTAACGAGAGAATTAAAGCTCTGTTGTAGGGAATATCGTACACACGATGCATTTTAAAGAGGAATTTACAGCAGATAAAAAAGAAACTCCAGACATAGATATAATTGTAGAGTATAAACTTAATTTATTCTAAGATGATGATAATGTTATTGGAGTGCAGATCCAGAATAGTACATCTGAACTACACTCTCTGAAGTCTGGAATGCTAGTTCTTATTCATACTAATAAACTACAGTATTTAAGCATTACAACTTCCTGCATGTGAAGGGGCAATAACCTCTCTGTGACATAAACTCTTGGTCACAGAATTTTTTACTGATAATTACTAAGGTACATACATAGGAGAGGGCTAAAACTAATTGAGCATGATTTCACAAAAGTAGCTAAAACTAGATCAAATTTATATGTTCTACCAGTGTTACAAATATCATAACTATGGGAGGAACCACCAGTGCAAGGTATAATGTAAATCATTTATTAACAATTCGATATCGTTACTTCGTCAGGATAGCTGCAGGGAATCCGTGTGCTACATTGGGTCCATATTATATTAAACTTTTAATTCATCAAACTGAGGGATGTGCACAAACTGTTATGGAAATATGTACTTTTCGTACATTTCAGACAAAGGCAACTATTATGATTGTAAAGTTGTTTTTTACAGTTTTAGTTCCATTTACCAACAAATGTTTGATAATACAAAATATAAAAGACAGATTATGTAAATTTGAAAATGACTGGCACTTTTAAGTCAGATTAAGTAAGGACCTGTAATATAGAAATGTTTTGTTTTTAATGTGTATTTCCCTTGATTGTGCCCCTAAGCAGGATAAGGAGTTTGGGGAAAATTGTTGAAATAAGAACATAAGAAACTATTTAGTTACTAGCAATACGCAGGTGTCATAAAACCATAGGAACCATAGTATTTATTAAGAGGTAACATGCATAGCCTTCAAAACTGCTACATAGATCGCTACCTCATAGGTAATTGTTATGTAATAATTGTAATCAAAGATCACCTGGCTAAGGTATTTCGTTTCTTGTTAGCAAACTTCAAAGATCAAAGAGGGAAACAAGAACTTTCTAAAGCCTGTGTACGTAAATATGTGAAAGTTAGAGGGCGTGACGTTTTGATTCTAGTAGGATCTTCATCAGAGGCTAACTGAACGAACACGAAGTAAGAATACGTTATAATAATATGATAACATTCCAAAACTATCAAGCGCCTTATGAAATAAATAATTTTTCTAAGGCGCTGTACAAATAAACATTTGGATACACAGATAGACAGACAGTTAAATTGCACAAATGAGCAATGAACAGAGGCACAACAAAGGAAAGGTAACGAGAGAATTAAAGCTCTGTTGTAGGGAATATCGTACACACGATGCATTTTATGTACGTGTAAAGTTTATATAGAGTACACACAATGGCATGTAGGCTAGCATTCTAAGTGTTTGGCAAACGAAAGCGTTTTATTAAACAATAGTTTCAATTACAGAAAATATAAAGAATGTCACTGTGACACATGGTAAGTGTACCTACAGTGTGTGTCAAACGATATGGTATAGAAAGACAGCAGTTCCTCAAGGCGATAAAATTCGATTCATTTGGTCCATATATTCTAACATAGCCTAGCCATTAGTGATATTTGTAACTATTGACCTAACGTTAGGCCTAGCAATAGTAGTATAGTATTGAGCTTGCTTACATGTAAATATAAATAAAGAAGAATATATACTGCTGGATGACTGAAGAAAGATGTTTTTTATGACATATACAATATTTATGTACAATACCCCAAAAATATATTAAAAAATAGTGAATTTCGTGAAGTATCAGTAGACGCCGTCCGTCGTATCATAATGGAATCTCAATCATCATCATGTCCCCTCGATTCAATTCCTACGTCGCTTCTCAAAGAGTGTCTTTCTGAACTGATACATCCAAGCACCGAAATTGTCAACCGTTCACTCAGGTCTGGCGTTTTCCCGGAAACATATAAAACTTCGCAAGTTACTCCCTTGCTAAAGAAACCTGGACTTGATACCACCATCCTCAATAATTATAGACCCA
The DNA here is from genome assembly GCA_020650975.1 of Apostichopus californicus. Lineage (NCBI taxonomy): Eukaryota > Metazoa > Echinodermata > Holothuroidea > Aspidochirotida > Stichopodidae > Apostichopus > Apostichopus californicus. Next base: position 10,822 of record JAIPMN010037281.1, read on the forward strand.
TTTCCAACTTGAAATTCGTTTCCAAGGTTGCTGAGAGGTCAGCTGCAGGATCATAATGGTGGTGAACAATCTCTATGGGAGCAAACAATTCGCGTACCGAAAAAAAACTTCAGCACTGAAACCGCGCTCGTCCGTGTTCAGAACGATATCTTACGGGCTGTTGATCAGCATTCCGATGCAATCCTCGTTCTCCTTAACCTTTCGGCAGCCTTCGACACCGTCGACCACCATACTCTACTCGATCGGTTGAAGGATCGCTCTGTCGTGGTGTGAGAGTTATCTCTGCGGTCGTCGGCAAATGGTTGCTATTGGTAGCAGTGTATCAGAAACATATCTCATGGATTGCTCTGTGCCCAAGTTTCCGTTGCAGGACCTTTCATGTTCACTGTCTATGTATCACCACTCGAGGATCTAATAGAGGCTCGCGGCGTTCAGACAATGATGTATGCAGACGATACCCAACTGTACCTTGTGCTTAATCCTGATGAGGCTCGAGGAAATCAACTTCAGCGACTTGAAGACTTTAGTCGCAGCGTAAAAGCGTGGACCACTGCCAACAAGTTAGCATGTCATCTCGATGCCAATAACAGTCTTCTCTATGGCCTACCAAATTCTGCCATTGCCAAGCTACAACGCGTGCAGAATAGTGCCGCCCCGTTCAGCATCGCAGGCACTCCTAGTGGTCCCGAAAACCGTCTCAACCAAGAACTACGGAGATCGCGCTTTCTCGGTCGCTGCACCGAAGCTTTGGAACGACCTACCACACGACATAAAGACTGCCAAATCTCTCGCCATATTTAGGAAAATTTAAAAACACATCTTTTTAGTTTCTATACGTGATTTTGCCACTTTTATATACTCGTGGTTTTATCTAGACTGTTACTTTTGTATAACTCTATTTTATGTGCTTATCCTTTGTTTTGTTTTTTTAGATTTTGGTCTGTTTTATAGTCTTCTCGTGTTTTAAGATTTTTGTGTTCGTATTTTACATACTGTTTAATTTTCGTTTATGTGTTTTTTAGTCTTTTTATTTCTTTTATTTCTCTGTTTTTTGTTTCTATTTGTTTTAGGTTTTGTAAAGCGCCTAGAGGCCTTTTGGTATTTGGCGCTATATTAAGAACTTATTATTATTATTAAATCAGTACGTCGCATTGACTTCACTGCCATGCCGAC
>JAIPMN010037293.1:0-16176 GCA_020650975.1 Apostichopus californicus
TCACAACTTACACCTCGGGTGGCTTCCAATTCAACATTTTATATCAAATTTAGAAACTCATTTCAGATGGGAAAACCGTAGACTGCTCTTGGATGATAAACCCACCTTATATAGAACCTCCTGATTGCCAAGTCTCATTGCTTCAAATGCCATTGCCTTTATCCACTCGATCACAGCACCAGTGATTCATCCTAGATGAAACCTGGCGGGGGGAGGGGGGGGGGCACCTAAGTTACAGTTACAGCAACTGAAGTAGATATAACTATTGATTCTATTAAAATCTACCAAACCTCTATACTTCAAGACATGCATAAGGAACAGATGCTCTAGAACTCTGATGAAGATGCACAAAAAGATAACACTGTACTTTAAGAACAAAACCTCTACATGAATCACAGAAACAGTGAATTTCTTTCTTAATATCTTCATTTATTTTGGGGGAATGGGTTAAAAATTCAGACAATTTATCTCAAAATTTTGAAGATTGATCTCAAATGTGAAATTTTATCACAAAATTCCAGCAGTTTTTGCCAAAATTTGTTGTATCTGGAAATGCTCATGTAGCTAGCTAAACAATTTTCTCAAAAAAAAAATTCTCAACAATTTATGGGAAGTTTTGATGTTTCTTTCTGGAAGTTTTGATATTTTCCTCTTATAATACTTTTGCCAAATGTGATGTGTTATCTGAGTAAAGTTGCAATATTTTATATTGAAATTCTTTGTCTTGTCTTGAAATTTTGTCCCAAAATTTGGACGTTTGTAAATATGACAATTCATCTCAATTATGTTATTGCAATATTTCAACAGTTAATCTCAATAATGTGGTGTTTGACTTAACATTATAAAATGCTGATATTTCATGTGGCAGTTTTATCTAGAAATATCTACATTCTATGACCAAAATGTGATGTGAGTTGCGATATTATATAGGCTATGTTGTATTTTTAAAGGTTTCAAGATCAGTGTGTGCCACGGGGAGGGGGACCCAAAATGTTTTCCGGCCCCTCAAAAAGTGTAAATGATTATCTTTAGAATGTCTGTCGATCCCCTGGAAACGCCAGACCTACATGCTGCCCCCCCCCCACCCCACCCGAGTTGATCATGAAAGTGGGCCTACTGAATTTGCCTCACTGTCCCGCCCATAATGCCAGACCAACCCACTCGGGTAATGCTATTTTGGTCATTAAAGCAACTTTTGTGACGAGATTCGCAGCGAACTCAATAAATTATCCAACATATAATGACGTTAAGCCTATGTTAGGAGATCATTTGAATTGTTTCGTTGTAAATGTAATGATTTCAAATGGATATGCATCTAGCATTTCATTGTTAGTTTATCTTCGGTCAGACGCACACGGTCGTGGTCAAAGGTTATGGTTAAGCTAAGGAGCGCGAATTATGATCTGTATATAAGAGCTCACGAAAGGTTGCACGAGCAGCGCAGTTCGCTTCCTGGCAGCCGTAGGCTAACAATTCATACGTAATGTAATTTGTAGCCTATTCTGTATGGGGAGTAACTGCCAAAGAATGTGAATGGCAGATATATTCACCAGCTCGAAGGTTGTTCATTAGTTTTGTGGAGCAAGTTAGTACTTCACATTGTTTGAGTCGGCGAGCGTGAGAAATTAGGCTAGCCTATCATATAATAGGTTCACTTAGGCCTAACGGTAGGCTAACTCACGTATAGTAAGTTGGAATGCTAGCCTAGGCCTAATATGATATAGCATGGACACTTCGAATTCCGGACACCTAAGCCTTAAAACACCCCAAAACTATATCTTCTGGTATAAATCACCTGAAAATAAACTTGATATGGTGGGAGAAGTGTGTTATATTACGATACACGGCCAAAATTTCTTTCCTGCAAACTGTTTTCACGTTGTATTCCAAGAAGATTCTTGTGATTGTGGAACTGGTATTTCTTTGCTAGAGTATTGCGAATTTTCGGACACACAGTCCCACAGTGTGGCGCTGGTGATAAAATTGGTGGCGCAGTTGCTCTTTCAGTAATTATAACAGACTTCATAGATCTCCGTCATTTTATTGACAAATATGTAAGTATTTACTTGCACACGGGTCATTTTGGAGAGAAAATAACTGTAGCTTTGTACTTTTTGGTGAAATTTGGCTCTTCCTGAAGGTTGTCATGGTGAAATCGTGTATTTCTTAGGGGTGTCCGAAATTCGTAGGTGTCCGAAATTCGCAATACTGACTATATACTAGACTATTTATGTAAGTAAAATAAGTCACTTTATATCTGACGACAAAGTACTAGACCTAGCTTGTTGGGCCTAATTACTTTCTGGTTAAGGCTAGTACAGTTAGGCTAGGCCTAACTTAAATAATTGTCTTTTAATTCCTATATACCAGAGTAGCCTACCATTACCAAGTACCATATAGTGATAGATGCCATCTAGCACTTTAACACTGAACAGTAACAAATCCTCAAGAAACTCGCAGCCTGACAAATTAGCTTAGGATGAAAGCTCTCTCTCTCTTTGCTATTTTTTCTATTTCCATCATGACAGGCAAGGCTGGCTCCCGTTAGTTTCCGGACCAGAAATTTTAGGGGTTGAAGCTAATGATTTTCAGGGGAGGAAAGAAAGGCGGCTAGGCTGTGGAAAAAATTAATTTAGGTAGTGAAGCAACTGCACGTAGTTGTGATATAGGAGAGTTTGGTGAAAGAAAGGAACATATTTCAAAGGACCTGGTGGCTATGTTGGAAGAGACACTTGTAGTTAGGCCCTATTGAAGAAATTGGTAAATGGGAAAACAACGATTTTAGGGGAGGAACCAAGGAAGGCATACCTATAGGCTAAGTTTTCTATTATTTCATTCCCACAATGAATGCCATACAAGCAAACAACCCATTACCACTATGAATTCCACGAATGTAAATAACCCCATGTTTGCATACAATCCTATGCAAACAATCCGGCCTATTCACAAACACTTTTTATCTTCCAATCACTGAACAGTTACACAAGTAAGGTAGCTGGTCACATTTCCTTTTTTCCTTCATACTATCACAACTTTCTTTAGCTTACTCTACAAAGAAAATATGCCGTCAGAGCCTACACCAGAACATCAGTCTCCTCACTTGAAAATAGTATGTTAGTTTCCTTAACCACGTTATTTTTCTCCCTTAACGTTACCTTTCTCCCTTAAATCTTTTCCTACAGTTATTCCACTTACAACATCTATTCTTTCCACATAGCCTAGCCAATATGCCTCCCATGAAAAACCTGTTTCCTCCCCTGAAAATGTTAGTTTCCCATGAAAACGTTCTTGACTCCCCCTATGATGTAGGGGAGGTAAGCTACTGAACGTTTTTAGTGGGAGAAAATTAACGTTGTTTCAGGGGAGGAAACAAATGGATCCGGCAACTAAAGGTCCCAGGCTAGGCCTAACACCAAATGTAAAGGAAAACCTAGACTAGCCTACCAAAGTGCAGGCTAGATAGAGATACTTTTTAAGAAAAAGTCGCCTAGGAAAGAACCTGGGCACGAAAACCAAACTACCAAACGACTGATCCGCTCTCAGCCCCAGTCCCCTTGCATCGGGTCTGTGACTGTGTGATCATCGTCGGGTGTGCATCACCATTCCCCTCGAAAGGGAACAGATACTGCACATGATCTTAGCCAAAAGGCCGAGAAGCGATGGTGACGAACAAGCCTATCCTAGGCTACTTATACAAGTGCTCAATGTTACTTTGTAATATGAAATTCTCAAGCAATTAAGCTTAGCTCTGCGGTCTAAGTGATGTTGGTGATGGTTCAAATGTGGAGAAAAATCTCCATGCAAGCTGATATTACCTAGCCTAGGCAACTAAATTGATAAACATGTATTAATTTGATCAACTAGCATATTTATGACCTGAAGCTAGGCTTAACAGTATTGGTCCAACTCTCGGCTTATCTTTATCAGATCATAGCCTTCTTTTGATGCCTAAGGCATGATTTTATGGTACACTAGGCAGAACTGTTTCAATGAAACTTCGATTATTTTAAAACCGAATTCAAACTTTGCTAAGTCGACCTCTCATTGTTGAGTAATTGTCTTTAACTTGGGTTTTAATTTGAAAGTTGTGAGGAACAAAACTCATAGTAAACACATGTTAAGAGTATTGAGAGACAAGTACACTATACAGTATCTCTGTCCTTGTTGATGTAGAATATTATTACACAGGTGCTAGAAGTCATGGAAGCACACAAGGCTGAGCTACCATGAGGGTTTACCATGAATATACCAATATGTTGTTGGTACCTTTGTAAGGCTGAAAAGCCAGTTTTCATCTTTGCTAAGTGTACATGTTGTAGCTTAAGTGTCAGTCCTTATTTCACTTGTCAAGTTTCTCGTTTCAAGAATGATGTTTATTTCAGAAATTTTTCAATTTTCCAGTTCTTCATTAATGTGCTTGCCAAGTTTTTTTAAACTGGTACATGCTCTCAAAATTGTTTGGCTGATGAAATGTTCTCAAAATTGTATTGCATCCATTCCTTACTATTGGCTTGACCATTATAGTGAACAATGTACATCAAAGGAAGTTTCGGCATTTTATGAAGTACCTAGTAACAAAAGGAGGTACAGTTTATCCATGTTTGTAAACATTCATCGGAAAAGGTATCTGCATACGCAAACTGGAAGATGATCTTATGTAAAACAATTACTAAAATTTTATTTCACACCATAGGTATATATATACATATTGCTTTCATATTTGTCTTTACAGCATTGCATGGGACACACTGATTCACAAGAAAACTCCATGAACTGTGACTGTAACATCCTGCTGGATGCTGAGACATTGAAGATTTCTGTGGTGCTTACATTTGGGTATGCAGTTTATTATAGTAACACAGAAATATTTAAGCTCTGGTATTTGTTTCGTTTATTTCTGCCATTAAACCACAATGATATAGATTTTTTAATACATAGTTATATCAATGAGGCAGCAGTCAGGGGTTGTTTAGGTAGTCAGGGGGAGGGAGGGGATGATGGGAGGGAGGGAGTGTATAAAAACTGAGTCTAGTTGCAATGTCTATCTGCTATCCAATATATGAAATCTTCTTATCTTTTACAATACTGTCTCAGGTGAAAGAAGAATATAAAAGCAGAAGAAGAAGAAAATGGAAGGAAACTTGTGAGTCTTGGATGTCTCTAATGAAGCTGGATCAGGTTTAGAACAAGTGGTTCAAAGATCATGAAGTGACTGAAAGATATGGTATGTTGACTTGAGATATAAATTGGTATGAGTTTCTAATTCATTAGTGTGGTCTGTTTTGTGCTAAATTAATGATACATGGTGCCTTAGTTTTGTGGAATGAGATAGTTAAGTGTTGTCTGTTTTGTGGTAATGAGACATGGTGCCTTAGTTTATTGGTATGAGTTTTAAATTACTGTGGTCTGTTTATTGGTAAATTAACTAGACATTGTGCCTTAGTTTGGTGGAATGAGTAGCTAATTAGTGTGTTCTGTTTTGTGCTAAATTATTAATGAGACATGGTGCATTAGTTTGGTGGAATAAATTTTCTAAATAGTGTGGTCTGTTTGTGCTAAATTGATGAGGATTGCTGCCATAGTTTGTTGCAATGAGTTGGTAGTTAGTGATTTGTTTTTGTTAAATTGATGAGTAATGCCTTAGTTTGTTGGGAAGAGTTTCTGATTAGTGTGGTCTGTTTGTGTTGAATTGATGGAGAGTGCTGCCTTAGTTTGTTGGAAAGAGTTTCTAATTAGTGTGGTCTGTTTGTGTTGAATTGATGAAGAGTGCTGCCTTAGTTTGTTGGAAAGAGTTTCTAATTAGTGTGGTCTGTTTGTGTTGAATTGATGAAGAGTGCTGCCTTAGTTTGTTGGAAAGGGTTTCTAATTAGTGTGGTCTGTTTGTGTTGAATTGATGAAGAGTGCTGCCTTAGTTTGTTGGAAAGAGTTTCTAATTAGTGTGGTCTGTTTGTGCTAAATTGATGAGGAGTGCTGCCATAGTTTGTTAGAATGAGTTGGTAATTAGTGATTTGTTTATGTTAAATTGATGAATGCTGCTTAATTTGTTGGAATGAGTTGCTAATTAGTATGGTCTGTTTTGTGCTAATTTGATAAGGAGTACTGCCTTAGTTTTTATGTAATGAGATGCTAGTTAGTGTGGTCCTTTTCTTTCTAAAATATTGAGATATGGTGCCTTAGTTTTTAATATGGGTTTCTGATTAGTGTGTTTTTTTTTGTTGCTAAATTAATGAGACATGGAGCCTTAGTTTGTTGAAACACGTTGATTTTTAGTGAGGTCTGTTTGTGCTACATTTAATGAGACATTATGACTAAGTAGTTTATACGTATGTGTTTTTAGTTAGTGTGGTCTGTTTTGTTCTAAATTATGGAGACATGGTGCATGAGTTTATTGGTATGAGTTTCTAATAAGTGTTGTCTGTTGTGTGCTAATTTGATGAGGTGTGCTTCCTTATTTTGTTATAATGAGATGCTAATTAGTAAGGTCTGTTTTCAATGTAAATTATCAAAGAAATATTCAAGGGAAACATCAGTGTGAGCCAGTTTCATGAACATCAGTCTTGTCCTCTCAACAGTTGATTGTTGTCAAGATCAGAAAACTCAAAGATGAGCTGAGTTTGATGGAAAAACACCTAAGCTGGAAAGCTGCAATATACAGTCAAGGTTAGTTGTAAGAAAGAAAGGTTCCTAAAAATGTAATATATTTACTTATGTTTCCACCAGTAAAGTTTCAATCACAGCCTAAAACTTTGTTGGCATTAGTTGCTAATTAGTGTTTAATGTTTTGTGCTAAATTAATGAGACATGGTGCCTTGGTTTGTTGGAATGAGTAGCTAATTAGTGTGGTCTGTTTTTGTGCTAAATTGAAGAGGAGTGCTGTGATAGATTTTGGAATGAGTTGGTAATTAGTGTGGTGTGTTTGTATTAAATTGATAAGTTCTACCTTAGTTTATTGATATGAGTTGCTAACTAGTGTGGTCTGTTTTGTGCTAAATTAATGAGACCTGGTGCCTTAGTTTGTTGGAATGATTTTGTAATTAGTAATTTAGTTATCTTAAATTGATGATTGTTGCCTTAGTTTGACGAAAAGACTAATTTGTTTTACATTCCTCTCCTTTCATCAGGAATCTGTGGCCTATGTTGATCAACAAGCTTGGATCCAAAATGATACCGTGAGAGGAAACGTTCTGTTTGGTAAAGATCTCAACTCCACCAAATACGAGAAGATCCTTCAAGCCTGTCCTCTACAGAGAGATCTGGAAGTGTTATCTGGAGGTGATTTAACAGAAATTAAAGAAAAATTAACATTCAAGGGAAACATCAGTGTGAGCCAGTATCATGAACATCAGTCTTGTCCTCTCAACAGTTGATTGTTGTCAAGATCAGTGCTTATTGTATGAGACACGGTGCCTTAGCCTGTTGGAACCAGTCGGTATTTGGTGTGATCTGTTTTTTTGCTAAATGTACGAGACACGGTGCCTTAGCCTGTTAGAACCAGTCGGTATTTGGTGTGATCTGTTTTTTTGCTAAATGTACGAGACACGGTGCCTTAGCCTGTTAGAACCAGTCGGTATTTGGTGTGATCTGTTTTTTTGCTAAATGTACGAGACACGGTGCCTTAGCCTGTTGGAACCAGTCGGTATTTGGTGTGATCTGTTTTTTTGCTAAATGTACGAGACACGGTGCCTTAGCCTGTTGGAACCAGTCGGTATTTGGTGTGGTCCGTTTTTGTGCTAAACTTCTATTCTTACAGAAAGGCTGAACAAGTTCCATGATACAGTTTGAACAGAGTTACACATTCCACTCATCCCAAGCAACCATCAAAATGAAGCTAATTGGTGTCTCAGTTTAGTGGCATGAGATGCTCATTAATGTAATGAATGCAAATTATTGGTACATGGTGCTTTAGTTTATTGGTATGAGTTTTTAATTAGTGTGGTCTGTTTTGTGGTAAATTAAAGAGACATTGAGCCTTAGTTTGGTGGAATGAGTAGCTAATTAGTGTGGTCTGTTTGTGCTTAATTGAAGAGGAGTGCTGTGATAGTTTGTTGGAATGAATTGGTATTTAGTGTGGTGTGTTTGTAATTTAAATTAGATTGATAAGTTCTGCCTTAGTTTATTGATATGAGTTGCTAATTAGTGTGGTCTGTTGTGCTAAATTAATGAGACCTGGTGCCTTAGTTTGTTGAAATCATTTTGTAATTAGTAATTTGGTTGTCTTAAATTGATGATTGTTGCCTTAGTTTGTTGGAAAGAGTTGCTAATTAGTGTGGTCTGGGTTGTGGTAAATTAAGAAGACATTGTGCCTTAGTTTGATGGAATGAGTTGGTATTTAGTGAGGTCTTCTTTGAGAGATGTTGAAACCAGTGGCCAATAACTTTGATCTGACCATATAATTCCATTTCTTACACAAAATGCCTGTCTAGAAGAGTACACATATTTTGTCTCACAGCTGACAGTTTGGTTGTTAACAGGGTTTGACTTTTTTACTTTTTCTGTTACTTTGAAGAAAACTGACTAATTTGTTTTGCATTCCTCTCCTTTCATCAGGGATCTGTGGCCTATGTTGCTCAACAAGCTTGGATCCAAAACGATGCCGTGAGAGGAAACGTTGTTTGGTAAAGATCTCAACTCTACCAAATGCTAGAAGATCCTTCAAGCCTGTCCTGTTATCTGGAGGTGATTTAACAAAAATTGGAGGAAAATTAAGAAAAAACAAGTCTTGTCCTCTCAACAGTTGATTGTTGTCAAGATCAGAAAACTCAAAGATGAGCTGAGTTTGATGAAAAACACCAGCTAAGCTGGAAAGCTGCAATATACAGTCAAGGTTAGTCATAAGAAAGAAAGATTCCTAAAATGTAATATATTTACTTATGTTTCCACCAGTAAAGTTTCAATCACAGCCTAAAACTTTGATGGAATTAGTTGCTAATTATTGTTTAATGTTTTGTGCTAAATGTACGAGACTTACTTTGAAGAAAACTGACTAATTTCTTTTGCATTCCTCTCCTTTCATTAGGGATCTGTGGACTATGTTGGTCAACAGTTAGCTTTCTGACATAGCGCCACGTCCCCATCATCCTTCACTCTATGACTTACCCGCCATTTACAAAACGTACGCGTCCTTGGATACCAACACAACGCTACCGAAGCCAATTTCGATTCATAGTGTGTCTCTTCAAAAGGAGTTCCTATTCTTTCCGTCCGCCGTCTTAGGCTGGAGACTCATTTTTTTCTCTGGTAAGTGAAGTCTTGATCAATTTCATTGTATAGAAGCCATTTAAAACCCGTAGGGAGGGGCTGTTTTGCCAATATGGCAACCCCTAACCCACCTATAACCGCCCCCCTAGTCGAAAACCTAAACCTCTCTGATTTTGACATAGACATTAATGACTGGATCCCTGTACAAAATAGCAGAAAAAGACAACGACCAAACTCTGTTGAAATAAACCCATCTCCTAACTCCAAACCAACCACCAAAAAGTCCGCTCAAACAATCATTGTATCAGTAATCTTACCAGAAATATAAAAAAACCTGAATAACACTTGCTAAACTAATCAATGAAGAAAAACCAAAAGCCATGATCTCAAATATAAACCGTCTTCGTAGTAAATACATCCTAATCACCCCCCATGACCCTAAATCTGCAAATATCCTCCTGAAACCATGGACTCAAAAGACTAAACTAGGCAACCCCAAACAAAGAATCCCTCAAAAAGTAAGACAAAGAAACTTCTCCGTAGTAGCCTGTGGCATAAACCCTGAAATTCAAATCAAAGATATTGAACAAGAACTGAAAGACCAAGAATACACCCCAATACAAACTAAAACACTCATCAGTCACGCCACAAACAATCCGACTTGGAAAGTAAAAATAACGTTTGAAGAACAGGAACCTCAACAATCCCTAATCAAACAAGGTCTCTACTTAGGATACTCTAAACACAAAACAGAAGAATACCACGACACCCCCCCCCCCCAAATCACTCAGTGCTGCAAATGTCAACGTTTTGGACACACCCACCATACTTGCAAAAATCAAACCAGATGCCTCAGATGTGGCGAAAACCACAGAGTTAAAGACTGTCCCGAACAAAAAGAAAACACAAAATGTGCCAATTGCTCAGGGACTCATGCTGCCCTTTACAAAGGATGCCCAAAATTTAAAGAAGCTAAAACTGAAGCTATTAACAAACAACAAGAACAGAGAACCTACGCGAATGTAACCAAATCTGCCCCTAAAATTGAAATAACAAATAAAATCGCCACTGAAGGAAAACTTAGTATCGCAACCTTTGTAATTGAATTAGTACAATACACCTTCCAAAAAGCCGACATTAATATTAAATCCAATGACCTTGCCAGTTACGCCACCGTGTTAGCACTAAAACACCTAAACTTAAATATCCCCAAAACTGTAATTATGGAAAGTCTCCACCAACCCTCAATATTTAACCCTCCTCAATCACCTACATGACAAGCACACTCCCTCCTTCGGTCAAGTTCCTCCACCTAAACATCAACAGTATCCTTTTAAAAATTAAGCCTCCTACTTAGTGTATTCACCAACTACTCCCCGGATATCATTTCGTTAAACTAAACTAAATTCAAATTCCCACCTTAGCATCCCTGGTTACCAAACTTTCAGACACCATATATCTCGCTCTAGGAGAGGAGCACTTATTGCTGTAAAAAACAATCTCAAAGCCACTCTCCTCTCAAACCCAAGCCAAACAAACAATCAAACAATTGAAATTGTACTCGAAAGAGACAATAAACCTCTCCACATTATTAGCTATTATAGTCCCCCAAATGAGCCCATATCCACTGATATAATTAAAAAATGTTCTAATAAAAATACAAAACTCCTAGTAAATGCTCACCACATTATTTTTGGTAGCACCAAAATATCTGAAAAAGGCAAATCCCTCTTAGAAATATGTGATAAATACAACTTAACAATAATTAACCAAAATACCAAAACAAGGATAAACCCAATAAACAATAATACTGAACTACTTGACTACGCCATAACCTCAAACCACCTTGCAAATAAAACTCATTCGATTCAAATCCTAGAAGAAGACCTAATCAGTGACCATTTTCCACTCCTTTTTGAGCTAGACATAAACCTCAGTCGCATCCAAAATAACGAATTAATGTATAACTACAATAAAACAGACTGGGCAGCATTTAAAGAGGAACTCGTAACAATAACACTATCCCCATTTACAACAACCACAATAACGAGCTAAACTATATTGACAATTACTGTGACAGCATTGCCCAACATATCTTCAATACCTTCAAAAAACATTGCCCCTTAAAAACAAAACAAAACAGAAATCGAAAACTAAATAGGAATATTCTTACACTAATTAAACTCAGACGTCGCCTACATATAACCTATATCATCTCCCGAGACCCAACTCTAAAAACCCAAATTAACCAACTTAATAAACAAATAAATAGACAAATATCGGCGGACGACCAAAACCGAGTCCAAACAAATGCGATTCAATCATTAATGACAAAAACCCGAAACACTTTTGGAAAAATTAAAAAAATATCATAAACCGCATTACAACCCCAAACACAGGTAATTCAGACCAAGGCCTTAGAGATAACGTAGGTAGCCTCATCACAAAAACTCAAGACCAAATAGAGCTAATTGAATTGTACTTTAAAAGTATATTCAATATCTTCGATGGCCCCCCATACGATAACAGATTCAAACAAGAAATAGACCAAACAATTATCAGTAATGCAACCAGCTCTATCCCCAACCCCTTAGGATGTCTCAACAAAAACATCCCTCAACTCAAAAAAATAGATATAAACAATTGGTATAGTGCCACTAAAAAATGCAAAAATTCCTCCTCCCCTGGTCTTGACAATATAAATTACCTAATGCTCAAAAAATCCCCACCAATATTCATCCAACTTTCTTATTATCCCTCCATTTAACAAACTACTTAGACTGGGCTATTTCCCAAATACGCCAAAATGATTCTAATACCAAAACCAAATAAAGACCAAAATCCAAAACTATCGTCCAATCAGTCTCCTCCCAGCCTTAGGCAAGATATTTGAATGAATAATAGATAACCGCACCAGAACTCACCTGGAACAAAATAATCACATTTCCCTGTCTCAATCAGGTTCCGAACACACAAATCCACAGTAAACCAAACTTTCCGCCTTTCCGAAGAAATTCGCATCGGCTTCATAAAAAAACATTATACCACTGCCCTCTTCCTTGATGCCGAAAAGGCGTTCGATAAAACTTGGCGCAACGGCATAAGAATTAAGCTACTAAACTATAATCTCCCCTCCAATAACACCAGACTTCTTTCCTCTTTCCTTAGTGAGCGCAATACAAAAATATGCTACAAAAACCAATACTCAAAACCTATTCCACTTCGTGCAGGTACTCCACAGGGCGCTGTTCTCAGCCCCCTCCTCTACACCCTATTTGTTAATGATCTGAACATCCCCCCTCTATCTAAATGCAACTATAGTCAGTACACTGACGACATAGCCATTTGGAGCACTAGTAAAAAAATATCTATATGACGGAACTAAATATTAAAAAAGCAATTTCACATCTCGAAAATTGGTGCTCGATGTGGAGAACAAAAATAAATCCCTCAAAATCTAACCTAGTCAATTTCTCCATAATAAACTCAGAATACTGTAACCATATTTCCAAAATCAATCTTTTCAACACCTCAATCACTGCTACTCCTAATGCAACATTCCTCGGTACCACTTTCGATAGCAAATTATCGTTTAATCTACATAGTTACAGAACTGCAGGACGCTGCTGGTCCCAACTTAAATCCATTCAAATCCTCTCACACAAATATAACTTCCCTCCGAAAACCATTATCCAAATCTATAAATCCAAAGTAAAACCGATTCTCAGTTACGGGAGCATCTCCCTGCTTACCATCTCTAATCCCAATAAACAAATTTTAAACAGAATCCACACCACAGCTTATCGACTCGCACTCAAAATCCCTACCTATATTGCTACTTTGTACGTTCTCCGTGCAGGAAACACAAAATCTACTTTCGCCCGACTTGAAGAATTCAACACCAAGTTATACAAAAACAAACTCGAGAACGACCCTTTGATTGAAGACCTCCCCCTGAAATACAAAGTCGCAACAACTCACTACCCAAAAACCAAACCCTTTCTGTATTCACAATTGTTACTACTTAAAGTCTCATTCCATTAAAAAAATCCTTTCCTAAATGGGTCTAGACCCCGACTCCAAGTATACTTATATATAAAGAACAAAACAAACAATTCCAACAATGACCGATTGATTAAAACATAAATTAGCAACCACTCCCTTACCAAACAATAGAAACCACAACCACTCCCTTCCCAAACAATAGAAACCGCTCCGTCACAGCAATCTTCAATACTTATAGAAATTCCTCTCCTTTAGAAATCCCTCCCTAATTGGCTCTTCGACTCCGACCTCGGGTATGATTATGGCTATCCTGTCCAATGTAAATATATAAGACTTCATTTACCAGCAATTCCCTGACTGAACATAGACAACTTTTCCAAGAAAAAAAAGAAAAAAAGTGTCTATTCTATAAAAACAAACTTATTATCCCCCGTAGGACCTCTCGCCAGGTCGACCAGGGGTTAAACTCCTTTTGATTTAATATCAACAAAACCAAAAACAAAGTTTTACTTGAATTAAATTAAAGACATCATCATTAGATTTTGGTTTCATTTAATCGATAGGTGGAGGTAGAGGAATTGGACATTCTTGTGCAGGATATCAACGGCTTGAAGTACTCTGCTCAGGCTGCCTCCATTCTAGGTATGTACTTATAATGATAATAATAATAATATGATAATAATAATAATATGATAATAATAATAATAATAATAATCAAGTTACTGTGTTTTGAAAGAAACTTTTGCTGCTTTGGATGAAGATTAAGGATTCTTGTTTTTATAGACAAATTCAAGATGGACCATATATGAAAGGATGAATATCTACAAATTAAGAAAAGAAATTGGGTGGGAGTAAGGGGAGGGGGAGGGGGAATCAGGCAGAGACCATCATGCTACTACCCTATTAATTTACTGTAGAACCCCTGGTTTAATTAAAATGAAGAAATCCCTTTAGTACCCTTGAGTTTCTGAAAGGTTTCTTCTTTGGGATAACGGTGGAGTGTCATATCAATGTTCTCTTTTGGGTCTGATCGTCAGGAAAATGCAGATTAAGCTGCCATGTCCATTTGGAACCTGGGAACTGAACCCTGCTACTGGAACAAATGTATTCCATCAGAGCATAGACAATGATTCAGAGAAATATGGCCTTTATATTAATAATCTGTTGTTTTCTTTCCCAAATTTTTTTCTTTGGTTAAACAATGAGTGAAAAGATTCATTTGGTTGGAAGCAGCACCGCCCTTTTTCACCCTTTTTTTTGGGGGGTGGGGGGGGGAGACCTATTAGCCCTTAGGGTCTGAAAATATTACAATAGGATTATTGTGGTGGACAGGACAGACAACAGTTATTTTTGCTTGTAGCTGAATGTATGATGTCCAGGGATCACAAGGAAGTATCAAAAGCCCGATCAAAAATGCCGTTTTTGTACTATCGAAATTTGTCAGAATAAAGAAATTGAAAGCCAAAATATAAAGAGTTTATCTGGCCTTGTAGACTGCGATTGAACCAGTCTCTGTCATCTCCAAATAATAGAAAGTGGGTATCCATTTCTGTTTGTGACAGCAACAACAAAAAATGACTGCAAATTAACAAGTTTTTGTAAACTTTCTCTATTCAGGGATTTGAATCTCAAATTCCACTCGAATATACCCCCCCTACTTATGAACTGTCACGTAGCTCAAGGTGACAAACTTACGACAATGATGAGAAAAGGCCTTAGTGGTTCCTAATTCAATGATGTTTCTCACAGTTAATTGAATTGACTTCCCCCACCCTCCGGATTATCCTCACCCATAGAAAATACCCTCCACCCAAGAATACTTTAAAAAAAAAGAGGCCATGGCTTACCGAGAACCTCTCTGCATTCATTTTTCAGATTCCAATGAACCTTCCATCAGCAAAGGAATGGCGCAACTCGGTCTGAAGGACAATCGACCGCTGGCAGAACGGCTTGACCGGTACAACGCCAACCAGCCGGACCTGGCCGCCAAACCCAACTTCACCGCATTCCCACCGGACTTTTAAGCCGTCACCGTGCAAACTGCTCTTTTTTGACATAGCTCTGAACCATATAGAGTTACCCTCCTTGGACGAGAAACTGGAACAGAATAAACTGGCCGCGCAGGGGGGTCTGGGTGGGTTCCTGCGTGGATGGTGGAGCGGGGGTGAAGAGTAATGCGAATTGCCATGATGTCGGAAAAAGGATCGAAAGGTAGCGTCTCTCCAGGATCAAATGCGATCCCCAGTGGGAATGTCAGCAGGCGAATAAGGGGTGATATCCTTTACCAACCGTGTTATTTTTCTTTTTTTCTCTCTTCTTTGGTCTTCGTTGTTACAGTATGTATGTGTTGGCATTATACAGTCACATGATTATATCTGCATGTATTGCATGTCATAGTACGGGGTGCATTCAGGTGAAGTACCCACAGATTGATATATCACATTTCATAAACATCCAATCATAAGACCACAGGAATGACACACGTCAGGTCAAATGGGCTAGTCCAGGCTTATTTGGAACTTCAAATCGGTGTAACTCCTTCACCCTTAATCTGCGTCCGTGAGGTCTTTTGTATACATAAGCCGGTAGTATTTGGGAGGGCTCTCACTCTTCTCCTGCATGTGCTGTCATCATCTTTTATTTAAGTTTTATTTGATTTAATTTGTTTTGTAGTAGAGAAAACTACACCCTGTTGCAATGCAAACACAAAGATGGGGGAAGGCCAAAAAGAATAACACTCACTTTTTTAACGTGGCTTGGCCAAAAAAAATTTGAAGAATATTCAAAATGGGAATTGGAATTTTATATATTTTGGATTTGGTGTTTGTGTGTTAATCTCGTTTAGAGAAAAAGAAGGAAAAAAAAAAAGCATCTTTATTTGATGGGCTTTAAAGTTTTAAAAATGGGTTTCGGTTGTTGATTTCTTGGTCTACAAACATTGTGGTGCTTGACCGACTGACACTTTATGGGGAT
>JAIPMN010037307.1:0-10791 GCA_020650975.1 Apostichopus californicus
TTTTGACAGTGATATTATTCCATCTAATCGAATCTTATTAGAAGGAGACCCTGGTTACGGGAAATCAACCCTTACTCTTCAAGCTGCATATGACTGGTGTTTGGGAAATGTTGCATCACCGCTCACAAATTTCGCTGTTTTCATTCTGCTGCCACTTAGGCTTCTGGGAAATATTTCTTCAATATTTGAAGCTATTCGTTTTGTCTTGATGCCGAAGGAATCACTTCTGACGGATGATGACATCGGCGAAATACTGAGAAACAGTTTATCTGTGATTATCGTGTTGGATGGATATGATGAGTATCCTGATAAGAATAGTGTTATAGAAACTGACGTCATGGACATGATCGCTGGAAAAATGTTCCCTAATGTCAAGGTTGTGGTATCCACTAGATCATCTTCATTACCAACATATTTAGATCCAACAACTGTTATTATTAGATTGACTGGATTTGATGAAAAGTCGAGGGATGAGTACATTCAACGAACAGTTACTGGTGGTGACCAGGAAGCAAGTAAACGTATTACAAATGCTCTGAACAGTAGTCCAATTCTAAATGATATTTGCCAGGTGCCGATATTCTGCGTCCTATTTGCCCATGTTGCCAATGATCAGCAAGGTGTTATCGAGTTTAGTTCAGTGACGAGTTTCTTTAAGTACGTGATAGATGGTTTCTACAATCACATGTGGAAGAAAGATCTTAAGAAACCGATTCATCAGTCAATACGTGAATACTCCAAACTGAACAGACTTGCGTTTGATAGCCTCACTGGGAAAACACAAATGATTGCTTGGCCCAAACGTACCTTCATCGACACAGTTGGAAAGGGTTGCTATGAAGAACTTTCAAACATCGGCATTCTTATCGTAGATAAAACTCATGAAATAATCAACGAACCAGAAGAATATGATATTCACCACACTAAACAAAGTGAACTCGTTCGTTTCTATCACAAACTATTTGCTGAATGGTATGCAGCTAGGTATTTGTCGTCGTACGCCGGGAGCTTTTGGCCTTTCTGGCTTAAATATAAACTAAACAAAATTAATCCTGTCGATCTTCAATTTGTCTTTCGCTTTGCTTGTGGACTGAACAAGAAAGCCTCGGGCAGAATAATCAAATATTTGAAAAGTGTGGAAGGAGGAGCGTCATTTGCATCTCTATGTCTTTTTGAACAACCAGATGATCCAGAGGAGGTCGTTGAAACTGTAAAGGGATTGTGTTCTGATGGCATGATAATACGATCTTCTGACAGCAGACTCTTACAAAGATCAAATATACAGCTTCTTGATATTGCATCGAGGAAGAAGGTAGTTGCAAAGGTTTACCATATTTTAAGTTTAGTGCCATATCCGGAGGAAATACAATCCATGGCACATTCTGCATTTTGTAATTCCACAATATAATTTGGTGGAATATATTGAATTATGTGCCAAATGGCCGGCAGTGCGTGGTTCACATTGAAAAACCATTTGACTTTTTAGATGTGTAGAAATGATTTTGAAAAAAAAAACAATGCAACACACGTTTTAAATGTATTGGTCTAAAATATTACGACAGCACAGTCTCAAAACATCAGGTAGAGTACATGGAGTATGGTGTTATCTATAGATAATTTGTGGTCTGTGTATCGAGTTAAACATGATGATTTGTTAGGATTAAGAAACACAGCTTATCATCAACAGTAAGACCTTGAATGAGAAGTATGTTATACTCAATGGATTGTTTTATAAACTTTCCCGACAATGAATGTGTATGAAACGCTGATGTCTTGAAATTCAAAGTAGTATTGGAAAACAATGTTAGAACACTAAGTTACTTAGATGTTTCCTTTTGTCAAATACACTTCATATCAATATTGGCAAGTACGACATGCGATGTGACAGGCTTAGAAGTGTTTCTCTCAAACTAGCGATATCATAAAAACATACACAAATGTTATTTATTCACCAAGCGTGAGTGTCTGAGTAAGTAGGGACTAGCACAGATGTGACACGATCTACCGTTATAGCCGAGGTTATCACTGATTTTACTAGTTAAACACCCCACGACACACACAGAATATACACCTTGATATGACAAAGTGACGTCATCATTTGCCTAAGAAATATAAGCATTAACCTAAGTGATGATACTGTCAATAATGTATGGTAGACAATGAAACACACACGATAGGACCGATCATTTATCTCCAAACGTTTTAAAAATAGCATTAATTAGAAAATGAGTTGGAACCCTGCAGACCGAGAGAGTAAATATATCTACCATCAAGGTAATCGTTCCTATATCCCTAGTCTTCATTAATAACCCTCGTCCCCTGTAACATTTGTTTAGGAAGTGCGCCCTCTATTTTGCACAACCAGTCGATATATTCTAATTTGAAGATGCATATTTACGAAAGCGCCATTTCCTTCTTTATTTTTGGATTAAAAAGGAAATTTATTTGGTTTGTCCAACTAATATTGGCTTATTAAATATTTTACACAAGTTTCATGTAATTTGGTACAGTAGAAGGAACGTTTGAAGAAGAATAGCAAACGCTTAGGCAATTTAAAACATTTGGAAGCTACCTTTCACCATTACACTCATCGAGTTTAATAAATCTGGAGAAACTATCACACAGTAAATACGCGCGTACCGTGCATGGAGGGTCATGTGATGTGTTCCATGGTGGTTCTAATATATTACTCTCCCCATTAGGCATGATGATTTCACCCAACTAGTACGTAAATGTGTATGCGTGCTTAGAGCAGCAGACGGCACCCGTTACCTAGCAATAACCGTACCTGTAGCCTAACATGATAGCTATATTCCCGTCGAGCAGCATTAGGCTCTGTTCCATGGAGAATTCCGTGGTTGCACTGAACTAAACATTTCCCCACAGCACCAAACGCTCACCCTTGACAACCGTGGAACTACTGATTTGGTTCACACGCAGTGCTTGATGTATACACATCGAGTTATGTACGCGAACAGAGTTAGCTAGTAAACACACTTAACATGATCTAAGACACCGTCCAAAAAATTGTTCTTGAAATACAATTCAGACATCGACATTTCCCGCTGCAAGGCCAATGTATTTGTACTTGTTCTGTGCCAGCATGTCTAACGTTAGCATATTAGCACTATTTCGTAGGCCTGAAGTACCAGTACCTTCTTACGCCGTTAGTTCCCATGTCCGATCCGTCTTGGTGCAAATCTTTCACGAAGTCACTAACACTATTCTCGAACTGCTACAGAGAAATATCAGTTTGGTACCACCCTGGAACACATCACATGACCCTCCATGCATGGTACGTGCGCGCCCAATTGACATGAATCCTCCAGATTTATTAAACTCGATGATTACACTCAAACAACAAAACATCTGTTCTCAAATGTAAACAAAGCCGCACAGTGAACGTTGATCATCTGCGCATGTAGACATACGTATAGATACCCGCAGGACGGGTGACGTTAAAATTACGTACAATCTGTGTGGAGATTCAGTTCGTTACTAGCTTTACGTACACATACATGTTTATCATTATACTGTATGGCTGCTAATGGACTTACACCGCGTATGGTTTGCTGCTGTAGTGTTATTATATTGACTTACGGTAATTATAGGCCTATTTAACGATTATAGGCCTAGGCATGCTTCAGAGATTTTGTCTTTTCTGTAAGATTTGTCGTTGCATGAATTTCAAAGGTATTACTTCTTCATGTAACCTTGTCTGTCTGAAATGACTGTTTTAGCCTAGGCATAGGCCTACTATTACTTAGGCTACGTTTGTTCTTCTTGAAATTGGAGCCTAAAGAAGTAAAACAAAATAGAAACGTCAGCAGAGTAGAAATTACATGAAACAGTTAGACGATAAAACAGATATTAGATCCAAAAAATGAGCTTGTTGAACGCACAAAGAACAAGTAGGCCTAGGGCTTATACTCCAAAATAGACATCCGGTCATCTGTTGCCGTTGGTAAACTTCCTTTTATGTTCTAGTTAGACAACGTCTAGCCGAACAAATAATAGCATGTATCAAGCTCAACAAATTAATCAATCAATTTTCATTTATGTTTAATTTAAAACCGCTACATATATATTAGTTGCCAGCATAAATTTCTACTCGTTTGCAACGACAGCGTTAATCATTATTGGCGTTTTACTTAGGCCAATTGCTTGACGTGGTAGCCTAACGTTAGTTGTAAAAAGAAAATATGTAGGTATAACAAATAACGTTAGCTTTTTAATGAAAATAAAAAAAGGAACAAGTCTGTGATCTAATACATTTCCCACGCGTAGGCCTAGGCTACGTCTTAATCACGTCACATGATACCGGACAGTGTCCGCGTTACATTCACGATCGCAAGTGTTTCATTATCAACTTGTTAGCCTTCGTAATGTAACGTTAGACGTTAACCGTTAGCTACGGCTAGTAAAAGATTGGCCGTGGCTATTCTTACGACTAGTCGTAACAATTATCTATAAACTATTCTTATGACATCGGCGAATTCATGCGCAGTAAAGTAAATAAAGCAACTGTGCGTGTAGTAGGGGTAACCCTAACCCTAAACCTAACCTCTACTCCTAATCCTATCCCTAACCCTAACTGGAAATTATTGTTACTCATGGTCGTAAAAATAGTACTCCTGGTTGTAAAATAGCAACTGCGCATGCGTAATCGGCAATTATTCTTACAACTCGTCGTAACAATAGACACTTTCTAAAAGATTCTCTTACCGGGAAAAGTAAGAGCTTAGAATATATAGCAATATATATAGCAATATATATATAGAGCCTGTATATCGTCCGTCAGCCTTTTCAATTTTGATTTAGTTACTGTCTCGCAAGATTAGCTTTCAACTTTACCCTAAATAAATTATATACTTTAGGCTAGGCCTAGGCCTAAATCGACAAATGAGGTAAAGTTGGTGGCAGTAAGAACGGATTTTTCTAACGGATTTAGATGAGGAATAGCCTACAGTAGGTCAAATGGGAAGAACTAAATATTACAGGTAAACGGTATCAACATTGAGGGGGGGGGGGGGGTTGAATGGGAAAGTTTAACTCTGAGTCTATAAAATTACCTTATAATTAGATATGTATTATGACGGTGGCTTCGTTCATAAACCGGGCGGCTCTCTGCCTACGCTACTGGTTTGTCGGTCGGCTGGCGAATGGAAAGTTTAACATGTACGACACGAAATTAATATAGCCCAATATTATCTTTGTATCGTTACAATGATAGAAAATAATTGTATCTTTATTATTTTGAATATATTGCAAGTAGGATATAGGCCTATACGATAAACACACGTATCGAGATAAACACACACATACGATAAAACACACGTATGCGCTGTATCTCCCGGGAAGGAAACTCCTTTGTAGTAGGACACTCACGGCAGGAACGTTGTAGAGTCTCCGCTAGTGTGGCTTTAGAATCTATGCACTGACTTACAGGAATAAAGCTATAACATAGATTATGAAATCTACAGAAATAGTTGATGTATGTGCTAAATATTATAACAAATTATGATATTGTTTGTTAATTTATCTGAATTTCGTCAGCATAAGAATTTTAGTTTCTTTTTTGTATTGGTACGTTTGGCAAGCAAGTTTGAAGGAGTCACCACTCATTCGTTTTTAAGTTTATTAAATAATTTAAATGAGTAAAACTCCTAATTTTGTGAAAATCGAAAAAATAAGAAATCACAGACAATTCAGTGTTAAAATTAATGATTAATGTTATAGCTTTTTTAAAGCATTTTTGTGTTCTATTTCATATACGTTGGATATTTGTCATGTGTATTTATCCATCATGGATGAACTATAAGATAAGTTAACTGTGATATTTCTTTCCTATTCTTCAGATTCCAATATCTGATCTATTCCTAGAATGGTCCTTCAGTGGATTTGACGGTAAAGATATCAGACTTGAGTCCGGTCTTAGTTTATCGAGCCTATCATCAGTAGAGAAGATATCCATCAATGAAGGAAGACAGAAACAAGAATTCACAGAGGAAGAAGTGATCGGATTAATAAACTATGGAATCAAGTCACCACGATTCAAGGAACTATGGTAAAGGGAAAACATCGTGACAGGCCTTGGCTGATAATATGTGGGTAAGAGGGGGAGGAGGGGTAGTCAGAGGGTTAACGTATGGGGTATATAGTAGGGGATAAGGTTATGGTATTGTGCAGTGATATTCTTTTATTTTAGTTAGAGTTACAAGTCTTGTGTTGAGAGGTGCGGTTTGAAAAGTTGCAATATATAGAATTATTTTTAAGCTGGGAAATATGTTAACATTATATTTCACTACTATGTGTGTAGTGTACAGCACATCGTAAGGGTTTTCCACGCGTAAGGATGAAACATGGTGAGTTTGATGGGGAGGGGGGGGGGTGGTTTGATTGTTAGTATAATAGGAACAACAAATATCTTTAGAACCTATAAACAAACTTAAACTACAAAAAAAAAGATCAACTATTACTCAAAAACTAAAACGAAACATGGGAAGAATATCAAGTGTATGGCAAACGAAAAATGTATTGTTTATTTTCAAATACTATTATTTGTATTAAGCTTAAGAATATTTGCAAGAGTTACGCAACTTTAATAATAAATATAAATGGTTAAAAGTAGCAAATCAGCAAATGTTAATGGGAGGGACAAATGAGGGGTGGTGAAGGGTTGTTTGGCCATCGTAACTATTGGCTGATACCTGTACCTTGTCAACAGACAAATTCATTGACCTCCATGTTATTTATTAATGTAATGGCATCAGATATGCATTCAATATTTAAATATTGACTTTCACTGATTTCTTTACCTTTGAAGGCTTCACAACTGTCAACTGCCATCATCGATCAAACCAGACATCATACCAGAAGAATCAAGATCAAGGAATATTAAAGGTATGATTTTTACATACAAATTAAAAGAATTATTGACCAAGTAGATTGCTTTTATTGTAATGTTTCACAGAATTGTGACAAGAGAGGGAAGTGTCGGGGAGGAGGTGGGAGCTGGGGGGGGGGGGGCTAGTTTAATGAGATACCTGTTGGTAAGAATGAATCTAGAAATGGGTTCCAGAAGAAAATCTTGTGACAACAAACAGACTAGTTCTGTGTGGGGGTAGGGTGGAATGGGGGGTGGGGAGGGGTTGGGACTTCTTAAAAGTTCCTCCTTCTTTGGAGTCCCTTGAGTTGATTTAAGTCAGCTTTCTATCAAGTCCCAATATATCTTGAATCTTAGGTATTGTTTAAAGTATATCATTTATTTCGATGATAATTTATTGATTTTATTATTTCATCTATTTTTACAGTCATATCATCGACTGAAGCTCGTTACCTTGATCTAAGATCTGGTCAATGGAGGAAGGTTTGTAATATTTTTATATTTTTAAGTAAATTATAATCATTAATTATGTTAGTTTCTTTGACATTTCCCTGTGATAATGTTATTATTAGTAACATGCATAACAGTGGGGGGGGGGGGGGGTAGAGGGGTCGAAACATTTTCAAAATATAATCATAAAAAGCCAGCATCTTAACATATTTTGTCTCCCGGTATGGAATATTCCGGTGACTGAAAATATGATTCTAATAGGCAAGAAAACAATATTCCACATTCCTAGTTCTCAATATCTTGCTCTAAACTCATAGATACATTTATTTGGAACTGATTAATTTCATTATTCCAGGAAATGTATCTCGGTCAAAGTCATGTAAAGTCATCAAGTCGCGTGTTCTTTAAAATCCTCCTTTGTTTTGCTGTTTTGTTTTCTTTAATCAGATTAAATTAGAATAATCACTCAACTGTTATTGTATTTTGAATTAAAGAGAATGTTTTTTTTCCTCGTGGGAAATGTTTGTACATTACATTTTTCAGCATAATTAAGATTATGATTTCAAATAATTTTACCTTTTTAGATGCATTCATTCATTTTAACATATATTTAAGAAAAAAATATTTAAACCCGTTAAACCTAGTTTGAAAGATTCACTGTGCACGTGGTAAAACATCCATTTTTAAACAGTAAACTTTAACTAATTTTAAACTTTATTACAAATATCTGCTGATTTAATCAATTTATTAATCTACTCCATTAACACACCATATTCCATTGTCTCCTTAACTCTTCAATTTTATTTTAATAGTATTCCATTTAATAATTAATATTTCTTTATTTCAATAGCCCGATGACATCCAGACTATTACAGAGATGTGTTCAGGTGATTTGTCCATCGACAGAGACACCAGTGAGTCTGTACAGAGGTCAGTCATAGAGCTCCTGGTGGAAGCATCCAATCATGACGTAAGTAAAACATAAAGGAATTATTGAATAAATACATCAATCAATACAAGTTAAAATTAGATCAAATCGCTGAATATTTTAATAAGAGATTATATCGCTTTAATTATTAAATATTAAACTGTTTAAATTAGAACAAAGAAATACAGGTTCAAATTGATTTATATATGTTTGTAAACTCAAGATAAGCCAGAATCGAAAATACAAATTATATATATAAATAAAATATTAAACTACTGGATAGAGTGTGTAGGATAATACCAATAAATAATCATTTTGAAGCTCTTTTTCACGGTTTTTATACAACAATAGTTTTTGTTTATCTTAGCTTAATTAATTTTATATTTGAAAACCTTCCCAGAAAGTGAAGTATAAACTAATCATTTAAGACAGAAAGGGTCAATGAATTGTTTCATGTTTAACGGATTCGGCCGAAGATTTTGCTTTTGTTTAAGTTTACATTTAAATTAAAACAGAAAAAGATGAAGTTATTGACAAACAAAATTAGTAGTAGAATACCTAAATATAAAATGTTTGATAATTAACAGTTTACTGACAAACCAACCCCATCCTAACATGATCTTACCATCACAAACTACATAAATTAAATACTTACATATTAGTTCCGGTTCAAAACACCCCCTCTCATCCCCCCTCAAACACAGCTTAAATTACATATTAAAAGCGGTCTGCAGGCTCCCCCACTCTAAAGGACACCTCCTTACCCCTACCACACCCATCCCTACCCAGTATGACACCCATCGGTCCTTTTAACACTCACCCCTCGCACACACTTTGACAATAACAACATAACATTCACGAGGGTAAACCATATCCACGCCCTCTCCCGCACTAAGACACCCTCATAATACCCCGACCAAATATCACTTAACCTTAACACACCCTTCCTTACCATAACACACCCCTCCCTACACCCCTGACATCCCTTGTACCGTCCATCCCTCACCCCTCTTACACACCTTTAATTCATTCTACAGAAATAACAATAACTGATCTCTGTAATAAACCTAACCCTCTTGTTTACCCTTTAAAATCTTTCAATAAAAACAAGGATAAAGCGAAGATAAAACACACTTTAAAAATATAATTACCTTTTTTTTTTACAAATTCAAACCACTAATTATTAAATAATTAACAAAATAATAAAAATATAAGATTAAATTAAATTAAACAAATATTATTTTATTAATATGAAATTAGAACAAAAATCAAGTTAATATTCCTAAATTAATTATAATGTTATAATTTTCAAGTATTTATCCTGTAAACAAACATGATGATATTAATTCTATTTATTATTTTCCTTTCTTCAGATTCCCATAGACTCTGTGACTCTAGGCTGGTCCTTTAGTAAGATTGATGAAGATGGGAACATTATCCTCTCCTCTGGTCTCTCTCTACCAATCCTAACATCAATAGAGAATATGAACCTACAGACAGAGGAAGGGAGAGAAATGAATAAACATGAAGTTAATGGAATATTAAACTATCTACAACACTCTCAAAGATTCAAGGAACTGCTGTAAGTATAATTAATAAATATGTAAATAATATTAGTAATTAATAAAATAACTAATTAATATTAATGATGTAAACAAGATAGAAATTGCTAATATATTAAATATTTAATAATTATTGAAGGTTACTTGAGAGGGTTTAGATAATTGTAGAAGTAAAACAAAACAAATGGAGAAGAAATTGAATAAATAAATAAACTAACAATGAAAGAACAGTCATCAGGTGAGGAATATGATTAATGGGAGAGTAAAATAGAGACAAAATGAGACAGAAACACTTAAACTGTAACAATAAATTCATCAAAATATGAAATGTATCAAAATAAGAAGATAGGAGTCCCTAGCTTAAATGTAAAAAAATATATATATCTCATTGAAACAATAACAAAAAAGAAGGATGCAATTAGACCAAGATATTGGGAATAAATAATTCAAATTATCATCATCTTAGAGTATGAAAATAGAGGTTTTGCCAAAATCTACACAAAATAAATAAACACAAACTTTGATGAAGTAAATTAACATTAAAGGAACAGATTAGAACGGAAAAATATGGAGATTTTGTTTTACTAAAGCTCAACATTTTCCTCTTTACCAGCAGGACATTTTCTTTAAATAGTTTATAAATTAACTGATTATTAATGCACATTTATTTTAAAGTGAAAACAAGACAGTGACATAAATTATTAAACATATCGTAATTGGCCTCATCTATTAATACGGCACCTCTCTCAACTATTCTACCCAAAACGTTCCCTAATTCACCCTCGTCCACCCCCACCTCCCCTACCAAACTATGCTAGACCACTTACCCCATTTCGTTAATATATGTTATAACACTTGAAAACTTATCTTGTTTACAACACCCGTTGGGGGGGGGGGGGGGGGGGGGGGGGGGGGGGGGGGGGGGGGGGGGGGGGGGGGGGGGGGGGGGGGGGGGGGGGGGGGGG
>JAIPMN010037323.1:1559-12231 GCA_020650975.1 Apostichopus californicus
AAAAATTCTTAGCATATTGCCCGAATTTTCACAAAAATATTTGGAGGGGGCTGCAGCCCACCCCCCCCCCCTCCCCCTCCACCTGCCTCTTGCGCCTATGTGCGTAGTGTTCGAGTTCGGAAATATCTGGATTTTGTTCATTTCCTTCAACGAAGGATTAAAGTAGCCGTTATAAGAGGTTGTAATATATGTAATAAATTAACTGTGTCTGAATTTTCGAAAATTCCCTGACCAACATTCTTCATCATACTTCCCTCTACTCCTGCAATTTTGCAATTTTCTGTTAGGGGTTGAAGGAGGTTTTTGGTTGTCCATAGATGAAATTTTGTGCAAAATTATGGGTATGTTTCGAAGTGAATTTATTCACGAGAAATGTGAAACATTTAATGGGCTAAAAACCTTGAAAAGTGGGGCTTACGGGTATTGTTGGCCGCGACGTAGAATCACCTACAAAAGCAACGATCCACAGGAGATGCGATGAGGTCGAAAATGATGTGTGACTGGTGACAATCTTCAAAAAAGTTATGAATGAAAAACAAACTATTGGGAAATACTTGGTTCTCAGGCAAACGTGTACATCTGGTTGGTCATTTTCAAGCCCGAGAAGTGTAATTTCCGGTGATCTGGGGGGGGGGGGGTATGAAAACCACAGTTTTTTTTGTACGGTACGCGCCAACCGATGGTGGCGCTCCGCTTAGATAGTAATTCGCGCCCCCCGGGTTACAAAATCCTGGATAAGGCCCTGGTAGCCTTGCAGTTCGAGGCTTACATTCCTTTGTATTGGAAGCAATGTAACTATAAGCTTAATTTTGACCTCTGACTTCTATGAATCCTTATCTGAATTACGAAAAAAAAATAGATTTGATCGCTGTAGTATTAAAAATATATGGCTAAGTCCGTGCCACATACTCCATAGATTTCACCGTTGCATATAGGCCAGACGCAGCGCACCATGACCGTCCATTGTTACCAGCTAGGCCTATAGTGTGTCAATTCTATATTTTAGATATAAAACATTCAAACTTTCATACACCAGTTGAAGTCTGGATCATAAACTCAAAATAGCTTAATTCCAGTAACTCATGCGATTATTCATGTGAGGTCACGCCCCAAAGAACTTTCGTTCAAGTTCGGTCCTTTAATACATTTCGATAGCTTAACTAACTGTAAAAGATGTAACGACGTAATGACAATTGTTTGCAAACGTACAAATAATTCGATTGGTATTCCCACATATGGATCTTACCGGGGGGGGGGGGGGGAGTGCGGAGGGGGGAGGAGACATCTTCTTGTTCTTTCAGTTCTTTACAACATGAGCTTAAGCTATATTCATTTACATATATCAGAATAAAGGCGAGAGTGGGTAGAGGTTGAGGCTCGAGTCGCTATTCTGATTTCATTGCAAATATGAACCAAATGGCCTATGTTAAATATAGTATCACAGAACCTAAAAAATATGCAATTCCAGCGTGTTATGATTATAGAATATTTCGATGGAGTACACACTCTTCTATAACTGGTGATGTTATTGGGAAATTGCTTAACCATCATTCCAAACACACATACACACCCACACAAACAAACAAACAAATTTCTTCAAGCAAAGGTTTTAGTTTTTTATAGTTTTTTTATTTACTTATTCTTTATATATAGTTTTTTATTTACTTATTCTTTATTTTTAGTTATTAATTTCAATATCAGTCATCATCAAAAGCATTTTAGCAGTTTAGAAAGAATGTTTTTTAGAGTATTTAAGCAGTTTGAAAATCTTGTTTTTTAGAACATTTTGTTTAAAAATTTAATTGAAGAAACGATTTTGTATAAAAGTTATTGTGAAGAAAAATAAGGTTTCTTCGAGATTCGGGTACCGGAGACCGTTTGGAAGACTTCCAGTGCCGGTGAGTTGTTCGGTTATCTCGGTACGAAGATCGTTACTGCGGTTGGCGGTTTCAGCGATATGGTTATGTCGGAGAGGACGGATGATGTAACCAGTTGCCAGAGGTAACTCAATGATGTAGGCTCTATTTCTGTTTGGAACGTCATTAGCCTGTATCACTGCAGAGTCAAGGCTACCATCGCAGGATGGAAACAGTAACTCCAGGTGGTAGGAGTCGTCGTCAAATGGATCTTCGTCTTCATCAGTCGTTAAGCCGGTAGAATACTCAAAAGAGGAGTACTCAGTTGGCTGGTAGGTAGACCCGCCAGAGCTCATCAGAATGTCATCATTATTGACGTCATCGATGACGTCATCTTCACTACTGATCGATGAATTAGAGGAAGAGGATGCAAGGCTGGAGGTGATGTCACTGGATGAACTGCTCAGGCTGGAGATGGTTGAGATGTTCTCAAACCCGAATGGTAAATCAAGTCTGCGAGGCTCATGGCTGTGTGGGATGTCGTACATCTGCGTGAATTCATCGCTACCAAACGAGCTTGCAAATGGTAGTGCAAGGTGGTAAGGATTACCGTAATGGGACACTTCATCTTCATCGGTGTCTGAGTCCCACGATGCCTCAAAGTCAAATGGACTGCTTTCGTCTGCCTGTGACTGGGTGTTAGACCTGTCAGATGCAAAGATATCATCAGCAAATGGATCCACATAGTCCTCTTGAGTTAAAAGCGATGAAGAACTGGAGGGAGATAACAGGCTGGAACTTGAACTCGAGTCACTGGAGGGAGGCGATAGAGTGCAGAAGTCATCAAACTCCAATGGAAAGTCAATGGCGTATGCTCCATTATTGCGTGGAATGTCGTTCTCTCGGATCGTAGAGTAGAGACTATCATCGGATGAAGGAAACAGTAGCTCGAGATGGTAGGAGTCATCTTCAAATGGATCTTCGTTTGCTTCGGTCTCTGAGTAAATGCTGTCA
Organism: Apostichopus californicus; assembly: GCA_020650975.1. Lineage (NCBI taxonomy): Eukaryota > Metazoa > Echinodermata > Holothuroidea > Aspidochirotida > Stichopodidae > Apostichopus > Apostichopus californicus. The sequence continues at coordinate 4,430 of JAIPMN010037323.1, forward strand.
AATGCCATGACATCATCAACAGGTGGTGCTGTGTAGTCCTCTTGACTAATAATTGATAAAGACAGCAGACTGGAAGTCGATCCACTGGAGGAAAGTGACAATCTTGAGGTGGTATCAGTAACCGATGGTAACAGAAGAGGGCGTGCTTCGTTTCTGTTTGTGACGCAGTATTTCGTGCTCGTACCACCAATAGTCGATTCATGGTTGGAAGCAGATGTAGACGAAGTGATCTCGTCTTGTCGGTTGTGTGCAGATCTCTTTCTATTTTTCAAGCCGCAAATGACGTCTGGCGTGACAGTGAAGAATGACGAATGACACAGAACTGGGGGCAACCGACTGAAACTGCTGACTATGGGTGAAGATGACCGACTGGAGGTGGTAACAGTTGATGAAGATAGCACACTAGAGGTTGTGACGATGGAGGTGGTATAGACAGATGACGAAGACTCATGACGAAATACATCTTTAATACTCCTGGCACCATGGTCAATTGTTATTGTTGGTGAATAACGAGTCGGGTGTAGGAAACGTCTACGAAACAATAGAGAGAAAAAATAGTCGTTGAAAAGCTACACACTAATCTTTTTTTATAATACAATAAGATTAATTTCTCCATCTAGTTTAATTTAAGCCCAGTTTAAGAATTTACTGAGAGGGAGTTCCATGAAAGGGGAGGGGGGAGGGGAGGATTGACCCATCCTTTTATCTTTACATAACTTCTTTGTTTCTCCCAAAGTTATCACAGCGGAACTATAAGTATAGGTTCACATATTGGGAGGAGAGAGAAAAATATTTGTAAGCCGTCTTTAATTAATCACGATTGCAAGAAAAGATAATGATAGTAAGTTGCTTCCAAATGTCAATTATTATGTTCATTTTGTTTGCCACCATTATTCATCATTGCATGGATTTACCTCTCCGGATTTTATGACCGATGTTTTCTTCAAGTGCACGAGTGTAAAACGAGGTAGATCCCCATGGCATTAGCTGAACAGTTCTAGATATCTTGTTCTGTTCGATGTTCTTGTCCTTAGGAATACCGCCATCAGCTAAAGGGAGTTGAAAAGGAATATGTTTGTATAATCTGATTTTGTATCTACAAATGAATAATTGGATGGAGAGGAATAACCAAGATATAAAGTTAGCTTAAAGTATGTAACGGAGACAGATTAGCTGTACTAACCGAAGTGACTAGACAATGTAAAGAAATTCAACCTGTGACTATTTGGTTGGCCTCTTAATGAAGAATTCATTTTCTCATGTTTTGTTATTAATGAATATACTGACCAGCTTCGAAATCATTATGTGACTTTGCCGGGAAGATGATAACTGAAGTTAACATTTAAGGAGATTAGAAGTGCATATATATAAACAATTAATGTTAAGATGATGGTTCTTCGCTTGAAAATCAACTTATAAACTAACTAAATTACACAGTGAGGGTACATATATATCTGCAGAAGACTCATCCTATAATAATAATTCTCACCATTATCATAGAGGGCGGGAAGGTGTTCATTTGGATCATGATTTATGTTCGAGAGTCGCCTCATGTATACATGTAGCACGGTCTGGATGATTATACCTGAAATAAAAGAACATAAATAATTAGAATAACAACTAATCAATTTTAAATAGTTACGTAATTCAATGTGAAAACAGTCTTACGAGATTATGAGATGAAACCAAGAAGACTTACCACAAGTAAGTACAAATAGTAAGGTGGTCACTTGAAGATCAGAGAGGGCGTCCTTCAGTCGATCATTCTTGGTAGTAATTGGGCAAGTCATATTCCATTGATAATCAATTGAGTTCTCAATTGGAATCTGCTCGAAGTAACTAAGCATACCGAAGAAGACTTGATAAACGAAGGAGATGAATTCTCTATGAAAGACTAGCAACTCGTCCACCGATGATGAAAGGATGTTAAAGATGTACTTTGTCCATGAATGTAGATCCACGAATGCTTCTCTAGTTATTCGCTGGACTCGGTGGTCAACTTTGTGGTATTGGTCAATCATGCAGCAGACGAGGGATGATAAGAGGTGCTCAGTGTTTGCTCCAGTAGTCACGTGATCACTCTCAAGCTCTGAATATTCATCGCCAATATTCGTCAGATTTGTGTGAGACAAGTTTCCTTTACTCTTTGTGTCGCTGTCAAGTCCGGAAGAGTCCATACAATATTTGGTGTACCGATGCTGTGTTTGTGTGAACTGTGAGCAGAGAAGATAAAATGTTTTTCTTTAAAAATATAAAGATAAAAGATGAAGCATATGTTCAAACTGCATGCACGCATGGGCGACGATCATGGGGGGGGGGGGGGGAGGCATGTCCCCCAATATTTTAGGTGGGGGGAGCTAGTATCTAATATCCCCCCAATATTTGGTGGCATAGTTTCTTTGTGTGGCTATAAATAGAAAATAATGCGTGAGATTATTTATCCAAATCATATTTGGCGATGGCTAAAACGTCACCCAACAAATGCTGCATGAGGTAAATGACTCTTCGTGGTCGTTTCTGTGACCTGTGACCGTATAGCAAGTTGTCACTCATGATTATTATCATAATGTCTGTGTTACATCTCTTGTGTATGAGTGTAAGTACGTACAATCATATATATGATCCACATCGATATGGGTTCACTGGGTTTCCATTTGGCCTGTTTCCTACAAGATTTCTAACCGCAGGCGCGTAGCCAAGGGGGGGGGGGGACGAAGGTGCGATCGCGCCCCCCCCCTCCTTGAGCATATTTTTTTTTTATGATATCGCTAGTAATTTCAAAATAGAAATTGCTTAGATGCAACTGACAAGGCCTGGGAAGTGCCATTTCCAGCGATCTGCGACGCATTTTCGGCCAAAATATGTTTTAAGCTTCGCGCCAAAACATGGTGGCGCTGCGCTTAGATAGTTTGCCTACAAGCTTCGCCCCTCCCTTGGCAAATTCCTCGGTACGCGCCGGTCTAACCGTGTCACAATTCGTTACTAAATATCACCAAAAAACGTCACAGACTTTCACCGAAAATAGTTTTTCCTTGTTTTTTCGAAATGAATTAGCTAGACGGACCGCATCCGTAATGAAATTTGGTTTGCCGATAAAAAGGAAAATAGGGATGTAGCAACCAGTAACCATATATATATACTCTTTTGTGGATGAAAGTTGCTACGCGCCTGCACCCAAGCAAATGTCCCCCCCCCCCCCAAGATTTGAAACAAATCGCCGCCCCTGCATGCACGCATTATTTCATAGTTTTAATATAACAACGCCACATGGGATTATCAATTACAACATTGAGTAGAAGGGCGAGGAAAGTGGGTATTTGTAGACACACCAAGGTAGTAACACATACACACACACATATACACAAAATATATCTCTTCCTGATAACAGACAGACAGGTCTTGGTATGAAGCTTACCAGACCAAGTTTTATTATTATCACTCTCTGTAACCCCACAGACTTTGCCTTGTGTTATCCAGTCGTTGACTTTTCACTATAGCAAACTGTATAATAGTCTGCGTCCAATGTTGGGGTTCTACATACATTATGTAAATTTACTTCAATTGAAACATCAAACAATCATTGATATGTGTAGCATAACTGTAACTAAGTGACGTCCTGTTTCATTCGGCGATTGATCTCAAAGAATTGGGCCACAGTCTTGAAAGTACATGTTCATACAGTATTTACTATAGAATGACCAATGCAGATTTTAATGTAAGACTCTTTTTAAGAAAAGTCACCCAGGGACGAAAACCAAACAATTTGATCTACTATCAACCCCAGTCCCCTCACATCGAGACTGTAACCGTATCATCATAACGTGGTTACGTCAAAGCGAGTACCATGAGTCCCTTGGAATGGGAATAGATAATATATATATATGTTTAGGTGAAAGGTTCGTGACAGTGGCGTCGCCAGACATTTCAATCTTGGGGGCTTGGAGGTAGGGGGCACAGCACTTAATTACGGGGCACAATTTTTATTTGTGAATGCCGTCCTGGGGGAGAAGTTTGAGAAATTTAGATTAATTAAGGGTCCTTGTATGCAATCTGGTGCTATATTTTGCACTGGAAGTAACTTAATGTTCAAGAATTTTCGGGCTTAGTCTGTCCAATATTTATGATTTTAATTGAGGCAGATAATTTTTTTGTTTGACTCTTTTTACGCTACAAATTGCATCTGGGGGGCGGGGGCACGATTTGTTTTTGGGAGGGCACGTCCCCCGCCCCCCAGGCCACCCCTGGCGACGCCACTGGCTCGTGCGCGATCTACTGTGTACTATTTACATATATCACATGATATTAGCCACACGGTTGAGATGTATATACGGGATAACGTACATGACACAACATATGCACATGAATGTCGCCTGCACGACCTCTCGGACGAAACATCTGTCTATACAGTCTTAACATTTACATGAGTTCACAAAGTCTGATTTTGGTTTCTATTTGGACAAGAGAAAAAAGAACAAGAAGCTGTGTCCTGAATGTTTTATTTTTACTTTTCTTATCTTCGCTTATTATAAGATTAAAGTCATATGTAAATATGCAACGGTTATATAGTAATAAATATGATGGATATTATGTTCATTCAATCTAAATTAATCCATTTTGGATCTATACATTCCATAGTCACAATATAATACTTACGTTAATTATTAATATGAATATTTCTCTTTTCTGAAAATACTGAGTATTTGAACAAATAATGGAATACATCAAGCACTTTTCACTCCAAGCATATCAGTTATCAATTCTTTCCTGAAATACAAAGTTCTGGAATTTGCCGATGACAGAACGCATTGCGGCGTTATAACACCGTATAGTTTCACACATGTTTATGTGGCCAAACTTTAAATTTGCTACGACTGAGTTAAGAAGGGCCATGAACTATACAAAACGTTAAGTAGTATCGATATTTCTCTTCATTTAGCTTATTATATTTCGCTTGACTTCTCTAATCGGGCGGTTGTAAGTCACAATACGACATATTTAGTGACACTATATACATTTCAAGTGTAGGAAATGGTCTGACAGATTGTGTGTTAATCATTGACGAGGATTTTTTTTAAGCAAGACCTTTGATATATATCATTTGGACTGTCTGGACAAAGTGAATCTGTAACGTCACAACCAAGTCCATACTGTTATAAACTTAGAGACTTAATTGTGATAAGTTTCAAATGTCATTTTCTCTTAACCTGTAATTCAGATAGCCTATGCTTTGGTCAAGTTTTGTATTATATTTTGCTATCATTGATATGCGAAAACCTCTGGACTGCAAGTTTAAATTGAAAACTTGAACAAAATGGTGGGGGTGGGGCGGGGGCTAGTAATGTCTGTATAGCTATTGCGATATTCAAGATATTTACCTTTAAAATGTACCAAGCCTTTGCAATGCTCATTTAACTTGGATACATTGATGATGACGTCGGTTCCTCAGTGCTAGACTTATATGTTACTGTTAATCCACTGTTTCATAAATTCCAACAAGTCGCTTGTTTTTGCATATACTCCATATAAAACAACATATATCACACTCGTATATACATTCAAATCCATTTTCCACTGACAAATTTATGACACATTAATAACATGTGTTGCATCTGAGGAACTGATCTTGTCATTTGTGTCTTAGACTACATTATCCAGTCACTCTAATGGTCATTCCTGAAAAATTAATCGTGTTATATGATACCACGTGGATTGATAGCAGTTATGTTTAACGGTCCACAGCATTGTATGCTTTTAAGTCTTAAGTTCCTTTAATTCCTTTTACACTATGTTAACCTTACATAGCCTGGAAATCTCGATTACAACATTCAGTGAATTGATGATAATATACGTTTGCGTTTGTTTGTGCAATATAGTCGAGACTGAAATGTTCTTGTTACGGAATATTGATATGAAAGCGGCCCTTAGCCTTTATGATAGTAGTTGTAGATAAACGCGTAACGTTTAATCCCTTACCAGGTTGAGACTGTTGACGATTTCAGATGCATTTACTTCAGCAAAAATCCCAACACTTTCCGAATTAACGTGTAAATCCACATTAATGATAGTTCGTGCAACCACACAGAACAAAACACAAGCAGCTCCGAAGAAGAAAATGCGAACCATTTTATAGGTAAACTAGTATTGAGAGAGTCTTGTAAACGATGTATATTAATGATGAACGAGTCAACATGTATATGAATCCTTGTATATGTTGTTGGCAATCAATCTTTTAGCTGTTCGCGTGTGACGTCACAGATACAGCGTCATCCAATCAGAGATCAACGTACCATAAATACGTAGAGTATATCGAAGTTTGTAATTGGTCAATCCACGTTACACGTAGATACGAGAACGCGCGCCTACATATCGAAGTTTGTAATTGGTCAATCCACGTTACACGTAGATACGAGAACGCGCGCCTATACCCACAGGTCTGTTATATAGTGCATCTTTTGGCCAGTGATACATGCTGCGTGCAAAGATTGCAGCTACACAATATGTGCAGCGCGCGCATATACACTCAATGATGAAGTCAGCTTCTTGTGTGCGCCAGAGATCTTGAGCACCTTGGCGCAAGATACTTGACTGCTACATATAAATTGTATTAATAAAAATTTTAGAAATATTTTCTTTCTGAATAACAGCTATGGTACACCTTATCCTTAAACCAAGTAAGTATATGCAGCAATGCCTTCTCGATCCATTCGTCCTTACACCAGACCCAGGCATACGTAAGTTTTAGCCACTTGGTGCAAAAAGGGAAATTGCTTTAAAAAATCCACTTTCTAAAATAAATTTCCCACTGACATGTTCTTGAATTACAGCAAACATCGGTTACTCTACAGACTAATGAAACAACGCAAACATATTTTCTGAAAATAAGCAATAATAATTTTCCCGGTACGTTTTAGGTACGGAAATAATGACATTTTTAGACGGACGATTCATCATTGCTACACCCGACTTATGTGTAGCCTACATGTTTTAAAGTTTACTGGCAAGAAATTCAAGTTTTTGCTTCTACTGGCAAACGGTACTGAATCCACTGGCATTTAGTTTGTATGTAGCCCATGCGTGTATCCATGGGGGGGGGCGTTGGGAGCGCCCCCCCCGGGTAAGAAAAAGAGGAGAGAAAAAAGAGAGAAGAAAAAAGGGAAAAAAGAGGGAAGGGGGAAGATGAGGAGGAGAGGAAGGAAGGGAAGAAAAGAAGAAAAAGGAGAAAAGGAGGGAGTAGAAGAAAAACGCCAAGACACCGGGAAGAGAAAGAGGAACAGTGACATCATTACAGCGCTGATCCTTATTATATACACAATGTAGCCAGTGACGGATCGAGTATTTCGTAAGGGGCGTGCGCCACACCCTATCCCTTACATCCCTTACACCGACAACTCCATGTTTGCAGTGGCGGAGCGTTCATATAGTCAGGAGGGCGGATGCCCCCCCCCCCTGACGGACTCAAATGGACTGCTGGCGCCCTATTCAGCTCTTTACCACTTTTTACTTATTCGCGATTATTGACTTTTTTATTGCGCTCTCATCTACCTATTGATATTTGTCACATTTTGTTGGTGTAATTTGGCGATGACACCTATTTATTCTTCGTTTATCTGCAAATTCGCCAGGCCCGGAAAGGGTCATTTCCGGCGATCTAGGGAGTATCTTTACTCAAAAAATTTATGATCGCTACGCGCCAACCTGCGGTGGCGCTCCGCTTAGATAGTGTCGAAAGCGCCCCTACAGACCATTCTCGCCCCTCCTGACCAATACCCCTAGCTCCGCCACTGCATGTTTGACGTATATAT
>JAIPMN010037326.1:0-14184 GCA_020650975.1 Apostichopus californicus
ATAACTTGTCGAGTGTTGCAATTGAGCACGGCTAGTGATTCTGAGTGAACCCTTCTAAATTGTTCGCAAAGGACAGCTGAAATCAAGCCTCAGTCTATAAATAGCTACAAGCATGCATATAGCCCATCAATAGAACGTTCCTTTTTGTAACCCCTCTTTAAGCCCAATGACATATATGTCTTATTGTTACGTCATAGCAGTTTTCTCCATGACATGATTCGACAGGCGCATGACAGAAACGACGATTCTAAAATTAAGAGGATCAAATCTTAATCAAAATTTATGCGGTTTTTAGAAAAATCTCCATGATGGTTTACTTAACGGACATGTGATACATAATGTCTCCTACGGTTGAGCTGAGTAAACGGTTTTCGTGATTGCTTCATAAACAACTGGAGAGAGGAAGGTTCTTCGAATTCAACGAATCCAGACGTGATGTACGTCATGTTTGGCAATTATCACCTATCAGGTAATATTACTCAATTCCAACTCCTCTATTTATAAAGGCCATTTTACCAGAATTACTTAGTAACTTCAAATTGCTTATGAAGAAGCTCTCTGAGACAAGCCATAACAGAAACACTTATCGTAGTACTAATAACATACATACATTACATAGAAGACTGACAACGCTAATCTTACATGAATGTTATAGGTCCAGTTTCTGAGGTCATAGTTTTCTAATTAAACTATGTCATTAATTATTATTATTATTATAACGAGAACAACCCCTTTTTAGAATGTTAATGGCAAGCCAAATGACCGACATGTTTTTAATATAATTTCAGGTTTTTGGTAAAAAAAAAGCTGGATTGTCGACCGATTATCGACGGATATATCCGATTAGCTATTCACGGATAATCCAAGTGTATCGCCGACAAACCTTTATTTTTGAGCAACAAACGTGGATTTTCGACCAATTATCCAGGTTTTTCCAACGGCAATCCGACTTTTTGATTGATATCCCAAATTTACTGGTGATAATTTCTTAGTTAAATCGTTCAAATCTCGGTAATTAATTGCTAAACCTGAATTATCGACCGATAAACCCGGGATTATCGGTAGATATTTCAGTTTCATCGGTGGATAGATCAGTTTTCTCGATCGAAAACCTGGAATATCTAATTATTAGGCATTTTGGCTTGCCATACACGTTAGTGTTACCGAAATGATACAGGCCGCCAATGTAAACAGTGTTCAAGCAGCTGTTGAGTAATGTACGTATATATAAAAGCATTCAATATTCCAATCCATCTTTATTAGTGTTTAACTTACTAAAAGTTCTGCTTCTCTTATTAACCGTATGAAAGTGGCGGTTAAAAGTATGAAGGACAAACCAAAGTCTATTTCCTAACTCAGATCCGCCCAAACTGATATATAATTGATCAACCTACATTGAGACTCATGTAGGCATATTTGTATGTCAAAAGATTTGTAGGTAAAACAAATATGTTTCAATATTTTCGTTTTGAGAGTGGAAAGACATTCCGAAGATAAATAGACAACCGGGGACTAATAAGATGCATTATGTCTGAATTGATTTGGATGGCAGAAGACGTTATGTATTAACTTAATTGCTCTGTTTAGCACTTAACACTCAATCGGTTTGATTTTAAACGTATATAACGTTCATAATTTACTACTCTATTTAGTTCATATAGTCAGTCGTTTCGATTTGTGATTACTCAAAGTAACTTTTAGTCCTGCCTTTTTTTACCTTACGCTTACTTCATTAGCCCATATATTTCTAATTAATACTTAGGCTATGCGGCTTTAGTTAGCATCTTAGCTGTTTCAGCTTACGGCTAACCATTTACATCTAGTCATCCATTTTCATTAACAGCTATGGTGTTATTTTTATACTACTCAGCCGTTTCGACTTACGGCTTAAACTTAGCTGTTACTTTTAACCATTTCTATTTAGGACATGACTATTCTACTTAAAGGAGATGAAAAGGTTAAGATTTTGGGTTCTTTATTTAATTAATGAGTTATGAAAGATCATCATATGATATCTCACAATTCTAAAATCCCAAGGATGATGACAAAAAATGAATTTGACTTACGGCTACTTTATGTAGTTTCTATGCTATTCCATCGTTTCGACTTATGGCCTAACCGTAGCTGTTACTTCTAGCCACGTCTAGTTAGACTATTATTACTCTACTTAGCACTCGGCAGCCGTTTTGACTTAACGGCTGCTCTGCGTAGCCCCAGTACTCAATCATTTCGACTTATAACTACTTAGTGTAGTTGTTACTTATATCTTTGCCCTTGGCTCTTCAGCCGTTTCCTCTGACGGCTGAACTACTTCGCCTTCAAGTTTCTACGCAGCAGTTTCGACAAGCGGTTATTATTATGTTTATATATTATCACACATATTGTTTTCGATTCGGTTAAATTATAACCTCCACGCTGCTTTTACAGATATCTCGTAAGCGCTATGCTGTTTTTAGTATGAAAAAGCAATATGTAGTCGGTATGTAAGGGACTCACCTAAGAGCAAGTGTAAATGATACCAAACATTCTGTATCAATTTGTTCTCGTCATTACGGTGTGCCTGTTATGGGGAACAGTTGACAAGGACAATTTCCTCATAATTTCGACGAACTTTAAATTCAGTTTATTTCATCACTATTACTGCATTTATTCTGTCCTTTCACTGAATGTTTGCACTTTGGTTTTGTATTGATATTCGTTTAACCGCATTACTAATCGGCGAACGAAAAAAACAAACAATAATAAAGTACCACGACTGCAAAAACAAGGATAATCTTTGCCGATGTAGCAGCGCAGAATGGGTGACCACCCGGTAACCACTGGATGACTGCGGGGTGATCACGGGGAGACCACGGGGTGACCACGGAGTGATCACGAGGTGACCACGGATGGCCCAGGGGTTGACCACGGGGTGACCAAGCATCAGCAATACTTCCTGGTGTGAAAGAATCTTACCAATAATGCAGCTTACGTTGCTGACACAATCTACAGACAATTACCATTGATATGTGACAGAGACACACGAGGACGTAATGAGAGATGTATAGAGATGTATGTTACTTACAGAGAGAGATCAATTCGTTGACAGTACCTCATTGACAGCTCTTTCATTAAGCCTTCTTCGCCTTGTGTAATCCAAACATTCCTAGCTTTTCAAACATTTTACTCCTGCAATTTAACATCTTTAGCCGTCATGAAATTGAGCGCAAAGCTCGTGCTTCTATGACAGACTTTAATTTGACAAGCAATTTAACTCTAAATCTTACATTGCCTCGTACAGCTACAACAGTGGAACCTGAGCTTTTGTGAGTCAGTGTAACGTTAGAGCGTCAGTGGTGTTTATATAACGTGTATCATCTATACTTCATTTCAACAAATCACCTCCCCAACCATTCCCATCCCCTCTTTATTAACCCTCTTTACCCACATCATTATTTGCTATAGAAGAACTTCGAAGCTTTCATGTACATCTTCTTTCTTGAGGTATTCAATCCATCACTTGTTGGTAATGTAATGTCATATAAGTGCCATGGAAGCTGTTGGGGCATAGGAGAGAGTTGGGCGGGAGGGGGGGGGTGGGGGAGAAGGAGCAGTTGACACAGGCATTATTTTGTTCCTGTATTGTGACTTAGGAAGCCGGGGGAGACAGTTATTAAGGAGTAGTTAATACCATTAGGTTAATCGTGTTAGGCTCATGACCTGAACAATAAACTGACCAAGCTGTTTCAATACCTACTGTATGCCTATATTTTAGGGTTAGGGTAATACTAGCATAATCGTAACAAACCAAAAAAAGACAAAGAAGTTAGTTAACAAATTTAACTTTGTAACTTGTAGCGCACACAGTTTCACAATGATTAAGTGAGTGTTGCCGAATGAATATTCATTCATGAAACCACTTACAGACATGCTTTATAAATAAAACTGATAAAGGAAAATATATGAACAAATAATATATGAAATAATATATGAAATACAACTTACCTCAATATGTAAATTTGCAATAAGCTACCACCGTGGTAGTTCTACAGTCAGGTCCATTAAACTTAACCGGCCAGTTTACGATGAGTTGAGGTGGCCAGTTACACGTAAAGCAGTGAGAGTTCGAGCCAGCTACAAAGCTGATTAGTTAAGAAAAAGGAGCTCGCTGCCTGCTATTTGAAAATAGTACGGATCAAATATCTTCTGCCTCGTCTTATTCTTTTTGATAAATGTGAAGGTCATTTTGAGCGAAATAAAGAATGTGCTAATGTTATAGACACTGCTTATTGAATAAACATGCATTATCCATCCGTACGTAATCACAAACGAAAGCCACCGTACGTCAATAAAAGGATTATAGTAACAAAAGTTGGGTGATTGTCTGGTCTCCGTTTTACTCGAATATTTTACCAATAGCTGTTCATACGTAGCATGGATCTCTATTTTAATAGTTACGACTCAAGAGTCCAAATAAACCATCACATCATCTTAGCTTTATGTTGGTTCTTTCGATTCCATTTTATCATCTGCATTTTCTCTTGCTGGCGACAAATACCTACTTTAATAAAGTTTTAACATATTAACTTGCCCTTTTCTGCTTTAAATAATGGCATAAAACTGATCCTCTGTTAGTGCTCTGTTTTTACCTCCATGGTTAGTGTAATGGCATTTCATTTACGAGGAATCGTAAAGTCTTTCACGTTCCATGAATGATTATAGCAATTAACTTTGTATTTTGGGCAACTTGATATCCTTCAAGTACAATGCTTACTGACAGTGATGCCGGTCAATATCCCATTGATTTGTTTCAAACAAGTAGCCCAGTCATATCTTGCGCTGCATGCAGGAAAAGTTTACATGAATCTGTCATTAGGTCATGAACTGTAATTATTAGCATAAATGGGGGCACTAGATAGAAACTAATTCAACGAATGTTGCAAACAGGTTTTATTAACAGACTTGCAGAATTAGTATAATATATCGAGAACACATACGTACGTAAGACATGATTACGAAAACCTTTTTTTATTTCATTTTGCAGAGTAAGTCGACGATTTGGATGCAAAAGCAGTTTGACTTATTTCAGTCAGGTAGGTCAAATATTCATCGACTAGTTGGGGGTCGTTACCGTCGGAAATAAAACATTGGTGATGTTTGTATCCTGGTACATTTGAACAGACGCGACTTGTATTGGCGGATGTAATTTAACTTTGTGCTTTTCGAGGGAATGACGTCCACATTGTCAAGGTACGTCTCAATGTCGTAGGTTATTCTATACGGATAGAAACGATCTCGCGCATCCACTACAGCACATAACGCATCAAACGTATCAAATAGGATAGGTGACAATTCGAACACAACTCCCGGGTCCTGGTAACGTATAGCGTTTTGCAAAGCAGTTTTTGTGTTTGCACCAGTAGCTGTTCTTTAACAGTCGTCTACAACGTCGACAATGAAAAGTATGGACATAGTGGTTCATATCGATGATGTAACTAAACTGGCTTTCGTAGTAGTTAATATACATACGATCCGGAAATCAACAAGGAGATCGACGAAATAATTTGGCAATGGTTTGAGAAGGAAGTACTGGACCATCGTTAACATCTTGCGATACGTTTGGTTTCAACTCGTACACATTAATGTTAAATGGAAACCACTTTCAACCTCACCGAGATCTTGAAAGCAAACGTCTTTGAACGCCTCTGTTTTCCGGCTGTAGCAACTTGATACCCGGTGAACAGGGATTAATGAATTTATCAAAGTCTGATCTGTCCCCGATTCAAATGGGTAGCCAAACACCTAAATATGCACAAATTATCTCTATACTATGCGTCATGGCTAACATGTGTCGATTATTCTTTATATAATCTGGAAGATTGGATGGCGGTGCATCAACCAAAGGAAATTCACCCAGCGTATTGACATAATTGCTCATTCGTCACACATGCAATTACCCAAACAGATCCCCCCTCTCATGTGTAACCAGATCTTCGATATCACTAGTCTTAAGTCGTCGCACAACGTCGTCAATGTCTTGACGGGTACTTATAACAAACGAACGTTCAAGAGTCTATGATTATTTCGAGAAGCGTGAAAATACCTCAATTCCCCATTTACTACATGACGAAACGTATACCAAAAGACATGTTCAGTTTGAATTGGCCTCGTTGATCTGTATAAACCGCCCCTGCCCTTCTCCTCCATCCACCATAGCCGTGACATCGTTTCCCCATTCAGTTCGTTTAATCTAAAATAATAGACGTCTTGCACGCGGATTGCTCGGTGATGATAGGTTCTAATAGCTCCCCAGTTTTTTCTCGTAGACGTTGCACATCATATCCACTATTTCTCGGCGCACTTCATTCGTTATAGTGGACGGGTCTTCCTCGAGGTCATCAAGGCTTCCACTTTCTAAAGTCGATTCATCGATCTCCATCTCGTCTTCTGCAACAGAGCGACCCACCTTCGCAGACTCGACTTGGGACTAAAGCAATACAAACATAACAAACAAATTACTACCGTCAGAGAAACATTGATACTGCCAAACGCTACATCATCGCCAATATAAAGAAAAGAAATAATAAAAGAGAGATACTCACATCTTCACATTCACTGGAGCTCTCGTCGGACATTGTAGCGGCTGAGGTATATTTGGCTGTTCACCTGGATGGTCCTCAACCTCTTCTATTGTTTGCCTATTGGCTGCACACCAACCGCCAGTCCGCATATGACGCTTCAGATGTGACGGACTTTCAAATGTCTCCATATATCGTTCACACGCGTGGTTTCGTCATACATGCACCCTCCGCCGAGCGTGGTCTTTCATCTTTCTTGAGTTAACGAGCATTTTGCTGCACCCAAGTTCGCACGGTTCCTAACGAAAAAAGTAAAAACGAAGCAAGATACAACTAGGCTACTAGGTGATGCAAATAATGAATTGACAGACAGGGCATGTGTAGACTCTGTTTGTCTAAGAATGTACGTCTAATTTTGCATGAAATGTCATTGCGGATGCAGGCAAAAACTGGTAACTCTCAAATAAATGTTACAACCTCAACAGAAAGGACACAAGAAATAATGTGGCCAAGAAGCACAGCCCAGTAATTGACGTTGAATAGCTACATAATCAGCGTATATAAAATGCAATACCTACACATGAACGACATGTTTACGTACCCATTTGCTCGATCCAGATGGCTTTCACTGGCGGCTATTGGGTCCTCTTTATCCTGCGGTCTATTGGGTTCGTTCTGAAGTTTCCCCCTTTTACCCGCGGCACCTTCTTCGCTTGCCTTTGCGGTTGCTACCTTCCTCTTAAGTGGGGGATTGTTGGTTTGGCTCCGAGGGTTCTTTACCCAGGCATTTCTCCTCTCTATGTGTAGCCTATTGACGGGCAGCCCTGGGAAGAAACAACGTCATCATCAGACTTATAACACACACACAAGCACACACACACAAATAATTGGAAATGAGAAAGGCAAGACAAGTGCGGGAAGAGTGCGTCGTCAATAAATAATAAGTGCTTGATATATTACAGAAAGACAACAAAAGGCATATTAGCCCTTTACATAAGAAAAAAGAATGTAAGCAATTTAAAGACAACATAAAACCAATCAAATAATAAACCGGAACCTTAACCATAAGTGAAAAGGAACATACAAATATATTCAAAGAAATTGAAAATTCACACGGAATAAAAACTAAACAACAAGTCCTAAAAAAAACAGTTAAAGCAAGACAAAATTGAACCAGAGCAAATAGTAAATATTCAAAACGCAGGATTAGTAAAATTATGAGTCTTTAAGAGCCTTGGCGTTGCTGATAAATTGAGGGACATAAAAGTGGGTTACCTATATGGGAACTATCTAACCAGGGAGCTGCTACTCTAGCTCCCTGATCTAACGACCTACAACTAATAAATAACATCACTCACAATTTTCGGAAAGCTACTTGTTATCTTTTTGCTCTTTCCAACCATTTTTTTCTCTACCGCTGCAATGAGTAGCTCTTCTTATTTCATCGACAAATCCATCACGACATACACATACACGAAATACAAGATGAAATCGACTCGATCGCTTCTGTGATCTTCTCTTTAAGACAATCAATTCAAATATGGAACCAGTTTCAAATCATTAACCTCTGCGGCTACGTCTTGGAACACGTCATCCATTTGGAATGTCACGTTATTCTTTCGTGTTGAAACGTGTCAGGTCTGTTGTTGTTGTGTTGTTGTTGTTGTTGTTGTTTTCTTTTCTAAGTCAATTAAACAACTGAAGATAAAGATAATCGAACCTCGTGGCACGTAATTTACATAAAAAACTTTTTCAAAAGGATGACGTTATGTCGTAACTTTAGCCTCATGGACCAATGAACAATCTTGGCACCAGTGCTTTGGTATATACAGTCGCTGGTTTTGGTACAATGATTTCTCTTATTAAACGACCTCGGGTTTGGTTGATAGATAACGAGTACTCATTTGCTGGTGTAGCACTATTATTTCTCTTCTAATTAAACGACATCTGGCTCGGTGTATCACGCTTATACTGCAATTGAGGAGTAAGTGGCTTGTTAATATTCCTTTCTGTATCTTTTGTGTAACATTTCATGTGAAACTGTCTTGGAATGTCCATTCGGTTTTCAAAGGAACCGTTCGATAGGGGTTTTCATCAGGACCATGACACTCTTATGCGTGTTAGTGTTGTTTCGCCGTACATCCCCCTTACTTGTCGTAGTCATGACTTTTTACAGCGAACTAATCCATGTGCAGACAATCATTTTCATCACGATACAAAGAGCTTACAACGTCAGAGCGGTCGCGATTGTCGTGCTGTATTGTGATTGGTTCGTAAATGTTTGGCAAAAATTGCCCTGTTCAATCAAAAGAAAATATTTTTAAAATCAAAACCAATATTGCTTTTCGTCCCTCACTTGCTGTTTATAAAGGCCCTTTCAAGAACCCGTGCGATTTCACCAATTCCACCCATCGTATTTCCATCGATAAAAGTCGCTGACATCATCGAAAAGTAAATTAATATCCTACCCTATTTATAATCGGTAAAGTCATCTACAAAACTGGGTTACACCTTGCTTGCGCATTCCTAAAAATAAACGGGATAAGTCAAACCAGCGGAGGCTCCAACAGACACAACGAAGGCTCCCGAAAGGGCCCGCCACAACGGGAAAAAAAGGAGGTTCCACAACGGGGAAAAAACGGAGCTCCAAGAGGAGCCGCCTGTGCAGCTCCCGAAAAACTGGAGCCTGTGGGGGGAGAGAGGAGGGGTGACGCTGCACGATATATACTACTCACCAATCAACAAAGAGAATTAGTCTTAAAGGAACACAGACTAACAATGGAGATTTTAATAAACGGAATATGAAATGGACACACTACCTGCTCGATGTACCATGGGCAGGGTATTCCAGGGTACCATGGTATGGTAGCGTACCATGGTATGGTATGGAACCATAGGTAGGGTATCACTTAGGTTGGACAATCATGATTGTTAACAATATTGGGAAAGCCTGGGGAAGTGGGAAGCAGAGTGGAGTGGGCGAAGTAGAGGCTTACGTGGAATGCACGGTATAAGAGTAAGACATAGCAATGAACCATATTCATTTATGTATGTCACATTGTGCCATTGGTGTGTTTTCTTCACAACCATGTACGATTATCTGTGCTGTTTTACTCAAACGTCACAGAACAGACGAGAGGACAAGAAGCTCTAATGGAGTTGGTAAGTCTTGTAATCTACCTTTCTGTTTATTGAAGAAAACCAGTCGCTTCCTTAAAGTTACATTGTGTTTTATACTTTAAATGATGAAAATAACAAATAAAAAAGGTTTGGGCTTTTAGCGGTTCTACGTCTACGGACTAACGTTCCTCTTCAAATGTAATAGACTTTAATAGAGTCATTATGACATTAATGATTATTCAAGATTGTATTGTTTAAATGCGGTTTGGGAGAAGGCACACATGTTGGATGCGTCTGAGACTTTCGATTTATGAGTTTACAAAACTTCTCCGGTAAAATTTCGGTTGTCAGATTGAGCTGTAATTGCATGAATAATGGATACGATGAAGAAATGCATTGCTGCACTTTCAAAGCTACTAAGAAGAAGTTAGGAAATGGTATTTTGAGACTTAACGTGTGTTTAAATATATCGAATTGATGGCTTTGATGGTAACACATACTTTCCTAAAAGCTAGAAGATTGTTTTAAGAATCTCAACTTAAATATGGCATTGAACTACATTAAATGTGACAGCCCGAATAACGGGAAGTAGTGAAAACTGTCATAATATCACCTAACATTAATTAATTTTGCTCAATAACCATTTAGAAAAGTGTTACCCTTTTTACTTTGTTGTTGCTCAACACAAGGATATTTCAAGCCCATTCCATAGTTTCCGTTGATCTTTTCTGCACCTATTATATTAATTGGCCCGTCACCAAGTACCAACATGTCACGAAATCCCTGCGAGATCTTCTCTATTTCGAATGAACCGTCGCAGATCTGTTCGTCTTTTACGATGGTCGTGTCGCAGACATTTGGATTGTTCTTTTCAACATCTGGACGGATTTGGTCCATCATTTCACAGAAGGCCGCTATTCCGGTATGATCACTAACGCATTCGATAGACTCCAGAAGCGAATCATCACCGAAGACCAAAGATTTCACTACGTCGTCGTCCAGTTTATGACGCACCAACGTGTCTGGTTCCAAACATGCACTGGTAACGCTTAAAGTAGCCTCGAGATATTCACCGTGGTTCTTGATCCTCAAATGGTCCTCAGCGATAGAAATCTCTTCAAGCTCGACTCCGCCTGGTAAGCTTTCTGGTGAGTATTCCCCGATGACTAAACTGTATTGTGCTGGTCCACCGGGAGAGGCAGCAAGGAATGGGATCATAACCATAGCTGACAATTCTTGCAATGGCATGCTCAACATTTCGAAACCTGTAGCAAATCCAAACTCAAAGTTTATAACATGTTTCCCTTTTTCCAAACCCATGAATTCCGGATCAGCGGGAATGTAGAGCTTTGGTGCTGTCGAGGGAAAAGTAAAATGAAGCTTCTCAGAAGGTTTCACGAGCATAATGTATACTGTCGAGTTTGTTACAAGGGATCAAGTCTAGCTCGTAGGTAAATATATCCTTAATTACTTCATTCAAGTTCCTCGATATTGTGACAGCACCTTCATTAATTGCCATCAATTTTCACTTTGTATGAAGGCAAATGAAGCGAAAATCCAAGGGAATATACTGAATGAAATCTTGGTGGCACTTTATGGCATATCATTATTTGTCACGATAAAACGATATCAGTTTGCCAAGGTAGAACGCACATGTAAGTGTGATAAATGTCATAAACAACAATAAATTAATTGATAAAAGGGACTGTAACAACCTGCACGGTCATAAAATTAACAAATCTGAAATATGCTTAATGCAAACATTCGAAGAGAGAGCCAAAGGTGGAGGTGGAGAGAGGTGGGTGGAGAGAGAGGTGGGTGGAGGGAGAGATGGAGAGAGAGATTAACGTTGGTTAAGCGGCACAAATGAAGAAAATTAGACAATACTGTATAAGGTTAAAGAATAGGCAGGACGTTACCAGCGGGGTGTTTGAGCAAATACTCATCCAGTTTGGCTTGAACGTCTGCTTCGTCTACAGAAAAGAAGACAGAAGTTCCTTCAAACTTTACTTGCCAGATGTCCTTCATCCAGGTGGCTGTCGCGATGTACTGCACTAACAAACTTTGAATGACTAAGCCCTTGAGCAATAGATTCGCCGATATCTTCATCATGGTGGATGCAGCTTCCTCACGTTTAGTCGAACTCTCCAGAATATATTGACTATTTACATCAAATTTCTTCCACTGAATGAAGGAAGCAGGGCTCGGAGTTATGTTTTATTAGGAACAGACTTAGAGCAAGCTATCGGCAGAAATCGTGTTTAGTCTGTAGATTGAGATAAGAACCAAAGGTCATTTTGAAATTATTTCAATGGATTGATAAATAATTATTAAATTAACATTTCGAACAGTGGCGTGTTCAAAAGTGGGTTCTTCCTTCTCTCTGTTTTTTTTTTAATGAAACTGGGCTTGTAAAGCTAATGATCTATATTTACCGAAAGGAACAAAAATAACAATAATAATAATGATAAAATAATTGAATTACATTTTATTGTTATTAATTGTATATATTAGACCAATTATCACTTCATTATTCTGCAAGGATTCCATACATTGAATAACAAGAATAGAACGGTAATGTTTGGGGTTTATTTATTTCTATATATTTTCAAACTTTTTCAAACTGATCTGCAGTTAAGCTTTATTTAATTCATTTTATTTAAATATATTTTCATATAGATATCTTCCTGAGGTAGCCGTCAAATACAAATAGATGTAAAATTACACACGGATACGGACTGCCCCTGCACTTGCAATGCGCAATTAATGCACCCCCACCTCCTCCTACCCCCCCCCCCCCCTCCACAGACACACACGCCCTGGTTTCTCTAAAGTCCAGCTATAAACCGTTAAACAATGACACTAATAAGGCTGCATAAGACCAAGATATGGTTCTGCTAGATATGGTTAATCCATTGTTAATTAATTTGCACGTCCTTTATTCAAGGTTATAATGAGACAATTGTTTCAAGAAGAATCTTTACAGCTTTGGTATCTATAAGGACACATCTGGTCATGCCGTGTGCATTTCTTGATTATGTTTGTCATATCAGATGAAGAAGGGAAAGCAGTCTTATATACACACAAGGTTCGATTACATCCTTCAAAGGTATAGAGATAACTCTTAATTTAAAATCAATCATAAAAGTCGCGTGCACTGATAAAATATCCAATTATCAATTAAGGGCTCGAAAGGCACAGGTTATGATTTCATATTACTGCATCTAATGTTTTACTTAAAGACGAACGATAGTGATTTTCAGCATCGACGAAAAAACACGATTTTATTCAAGAGTATTCTAGTTGGTTTCCGTTTTACACATGTGAAAATTCAAGTCAATCCGATGTTGGGAAGGGCTGAAAAAAAATTCCTAAACTCGTTGATTTTTTAAACAAAAATTGGGCTTTTCGCGAAAAGCGATATGATGATCACGTGATCTGTGACGTCATTATGATGATAACAAAGTGAGCTCGGCGTAGTGTACTTCAGCTGTGTGCACTGAGTGTGTAAGTTTAGTTGCAACCTACGCTATATTGGACTCGACAAACAACCTAAACCACTAGCAAAATGCCAAGAAATTGCGTTGTAGGGGGATGCAACAGAACGAATGTGGACTCTACAATAAGTTTTTTCAATTTTCCAAGCGGAAAAAGTAGTAAGAGATATCGGAGACTCTGGATACGATTTGTGAGGAGAACCAGGAAAGACTTCATCGCACCAGGAGTTTCTCATGGCAGAATGTGAAAGTTTGTTCTGCGCACTTCACAGAAGATGATTGGGACCCTAAATATTTGAAACTCATGCGATAAAGTCAGCACTAACGCTGTAATAAATATGGGCCTAAGCCGGAAATGGGACAATAGCCCCTCATCGATTTTTTAACTTAAACGTAAACGTAACATTGAAAGGGAAGAGAGGAGATTTGATACACTGCGTGAGACATTTAACGGTCTAATTTTAATAAGGTGTTAATGTTCCTGCTTTTTCTTGTCGTTTTAGTGAAGCCGACTGCCCCAATGTAAATTACGGAAAAATCGGTCATAGGGCCATCTCGGGCCCAATTGAAATTTGCGTGTGGCAAGGTCACTAAAGTAAAAAAAGTTTGAAAGATTGATGCTTATATGCCGCATTATTTATATATATCCCGATAAATGCAACAGTAAGTGTTGGAACTGGAAGACATGTCAGACGTGAACAACCTCATGTCTATGTGAGGAGAGAATCCACGTGCAAATTTCAATTGGGGCATGGACGTCGGTTAGGCAGTTTTTTGGGCCGAGATGTGTTAATACCCTCCATACCACTTTAAATGTAATACGAATAGGAAATGTGTGTATGCTCGAGCGAAACAAAACATCGTGTAAGTATTACTTACGGTAGCGCACACTGTCACTAAAGTTTGCACAGTGTGAAAGTACCGTTTGCGGACCTACGTGAAGTTGGGCTAGAATATGATTCCTCCTGAAGCCCAAACCACGAGGCATGCATGTGAATAAACGCAATAGG
>JAIPMN010037327.1:0-13102 GCA_020650975.1 Apostichopus californicus
TATTTTCATGCCTTCATCACTTTAGCCACCACTCACATGGGACCTATTCTAAGTCTCACGATACATGCGCATGTGTCAGGTCCTGAAAACATAATTAAAGTGGTTTGTCCAGCCATCCTTGTTTCAAATTTCATAGAAATGTATTCCCGTAGACCTAGCAAAACATTTAAACTGACACAGTCCAGTTGGAAGTGTGTCACGGGTGGCATTAAAAGTCATTGGTGGTTTAACATGCTGGCGTATGACGACTTTTGGCCAAATTTGCGCTAAGCTCACTATACGAACTCGGATCTGGGTTGTGCCTAATTATTTAGTTATTTAAATTATTAATAATGGCGTATGAGGAAATGCACCATTTTATGGTATGACTCCCAGGACGGCAAGTCGAGAAACTCACATGCAGTCGCGGCGGATAGCTTCATTCGCCTATATGTCCGGGGAAATTTTGGGACATCGTTCCTATAGGCCAGGGGTGGGCAACCTACGGACCCCGGCCACATGCGGCCCGCCAGTGATTTTTTTACATCATCACAAAAAAACGAACTAGCTGCTTAGAATTTATCTGCACTAATGATGCTGTCAGGTAGGTCTATTATCACCATTAATTATCAACTGGACTGTATTGACATTATGTTTTTGTGAATACAGATTAGTACACACACCTATTGCTTGAAAGTCCTCGGAATCAAAGGTTTGAAATCAACAGCAGGTCATTGATTAGGTGCGGCCCTGTCAATCTTTCAAGTCCTAAAATCTGGCCCATTCATTCAAGAAGGTTGCCCACCCCTGCTATAGGCCTATATCTGAGGCCCTGGGTCATTCCTTGACCGACTTGGTGCAATATATGTGCCCATTTCGAAGTAAATTTATTCACAGATTGTTAGTTGTCATGGGTTCGAACAAAATGAGGGGTATTCTATCCTGAAACATAGGGCAAAATGGGGCTGGGGTTCCAGTTCGCTGCATCATTTGTCAACTTGCACTGGGTTCTAATGTTCAAACATGTCAACTGGAAATAATCCACCTAAAATTAAGGCCGCATGAACTTTATTGCAGATTTCCTGATTGACGAATTTGTAATTTTCTCCCGAAATGACGCAACTAGATGGCTGCTATCCAGCCTGGCAAGTGCCATCTCCAGCGATCTGGCAGGTATTGAAATCTGAAATTTTCTTGGTACGCTGCGCGCCAACCGATGGTGGCGCTCCGCTTAGATAGTACTTACGGCCGGAATACTCGAATCGATTACGTCCCCCCCCCCCCACGTTTCAAATCGGATTGACGACCCTGCCCCCACTCCTCATCCTCCTCCACATCTGTGCCTATAAACAAACAAACCTAGTGTCTATCGTTCATAACTTGGTTAATACATCTTTACAACATGAGAATGATATCCTTGATAAATGTTGGGTTTTACAGATCACAGAAGAATATGTAAAAACCAAAGAAGAGCTAGAGAAACTACCAAATTGTCTCTATGTCAATGACCCTTCGACAGCCTCGATAAATCGAGGATGGATGGAAAAGTACACAACACACACAGTTCAGTAACCAAACTTAAAGAAAGAAGGGAGAAAAGAGTCACGCGATCTGTGGTTTTATTTTTTATTTCAATTTCTTTGGACCTATTAAATTTTAGATGGTTTCTATAGTCCATATAAAGACAATTGGAAGCTACGTGGTATTGACGATAACGAGCGATGCGTGGATGTAGTGACAGACAGCCGTAGCCTGGGTATCATACAGATCTAGTTTTCAGTGCATTAGTAAGCTTGTTTTATTCAAAATTTCGTCTAGATTGGCTCCTCATTTTTTATTTATTTCATTTGACTTGCTAATACAAAGTTTTCGTGAAATATCTCTCAAAGTATTTGGAGTATTTCCTCGACTGCTTTTTCAACTGGTTATGTCGAAATTGTCTACGTTATAGGCCTATGTCAAAATCATGTTATCTCGGTATACACTTAGTTGCTTATCTTGCAATATCGAATTTATTTTATTTTTATATTCGTATGAGAATAAACTATATAACAGAGCCAACAATTATCGTCATCTATGTTTTATTTACCTTTTCCTTCTCTTTGAATTCCTGCCTTCAGCTGAGAAACTTATGTTTGGACAGCTTCTTGTAGAGATTGATGGTATGTGCCTTATCGAGTCATATATGCTATTAAAAATTACCTCGGCTGGAAAAATAACATGCTAGGAACCACCAAGAAAGAAAGAGGAAGGTAAAGAAAATGAACCAAATGAAACCCTTTTGTACTTATGTACAAATGTGTACATATGTGTACAAATATGTACATATGTACACATGTACATATGTACATATATGTACATTATGTACAAATATGTACATATGTGTTCTTTACTACCTTAATTTGTACATAAAATGTGTACATATGTACATATGCACATATGTACGTATGTGTTCTTGTCTACCTGTACTACGGAAAGACAAGTAAATGGCGATGTAGGCGGCGACGGAGAGTGGGGTTCTGGAAGAGGATATTAATTCTGTACTTTAGTCTGTAAGAAAGTGTTTTGGAAATCCCCAACACTTTCTTCGAAATGATCTGTGCTATCTGATGCAGATGATTAATTGAGATATTGATCTACTGTAAACATATGACGTCAATCAAACGTCTTTAAAAGTTAATTATGACATAAATGTAATAATATTAACTTAAATGCCATTTTCCACAATCTCAGAGGTACTGAAATGTTAAAACTAACTAGATGTATCCAAAGAGCAAGTTCTCAACCATAACCTTCACTGCATAGCATGATCCTTCAAGTGGTTTTTATTTCAAAATGATTTTATTTGGTCATACTAATCACACCTTACTTTGTTAGTTTCCTTTCTCTTCTTAATTGTTCGTTCGCGCCCAGAGTACAGATAATCTATGAAGGAGCACGTTCATGTTTTAATGTAAGTCAGCCTAACCCTTGGATTATATTTCAAACCGAAGAGAAATAGCCCGATTTGATCCAAGAGGCCATCAGCAAAACAAGAACGAGATACTGTCCTCCATACGAGAAGGTAAACTTGCTTAATACTACAG
Source organism: Apostichopus californicus (assembly GCA_020650975.1). Classification (NCBI taxonomy): domain Eukaryota; kingdom Metazoa; phylum Echinodermata; class Holothuroidea; order Aspidochirotida; family Stichopodidae; genus Apostichopus; species Apostichopus californicus. The sequence goes on from JAIPMN010037327.1 coordinate 3,066, forward strand.
AGAGAATTCTTGGTTTATTTTATGAAAATTTAGTTTCATAGAGTAAAAACACTCAATTTGATAGCTACAAGGTAACTTGAATAACATCACACTCTGTTCTTCGGGGTATCACTCCCTCGCCCTGGAATTACGCGTAATATAGTGCGGCGGACGGCAGCATGGAAGAGTGGGGATCGGGATCGGGTCGGGGAAGTTGGGGGATGGGTGATGGGGTATGGGTGATGGGGGATACATGCATGGTACGCTAAAATACGTTTGACGTGTAACGTGTAACGCATGTACAGAAAAGACGATCTTCTTAAAGAAGAGGTGAATTGAGAGGAGCAGGGATTTAACAAGGTAATGCTGACCACTCTTCTTCTTACACACTCTAGCCGAGAATGGTACTGGGTTTCTGGTCGGTGACTCTGTCACGATTGCTGACTGTGCTTTGTTCAACATCCTCTCGTATCTAGATGAGATGCCTTGCTATGAAAATGTCCTCAATAACTATCCGCACTGTAAAGTAAGTTTATAACACGATTTCTGGACACGCGAAATTTGTAATTGTGGATGATATATTATTGTATTCTTGTCTGGAAGCTGTAAAGGTTTCTGTTATTATTTGTATAACGATGACAAAGCTAATTGGTCCCCTATATATGTAACGTCGTACTATGTGATGCATGCGTGACATTTAGTACGGAGAGACGTAATTAGTGTTAAGTGAGAATCCACATTTATTTTCCATCATAGACCATAACTAGTATTTACATGGACCCAGCCTTTTCTTGAATGAAAGTTAAGTATGTTTAAAATATGGCTTGAAACTTTCAATTATTTATATATTTGTGTCTAGGTTTCGATCACATTCAGCTAATTCTTAATCTTCACTGCTAATCGAAGTTTTTTATCTTATGCTGCAGGAATTTGTGAGAAAATGTTCTCAACTTCCAGAGGGGCAAAGAAATATCTCAGTAGGCCCCGACATATTCCACCTTCCTGATGAGTCTTTTAAGAAAGAGGCTCTCGCAATCCTGTTTAAAAATATTAATTTTACAGAGAAGAAATAAAACGAAAATGGACCAGGAAGCAATCCAAAATGTACTAGGAACGATATATATAACAGCACATGTAGGACCCGCTAATTCATCATATGCCAGCACAGGCCATTCAAATATTGCCAGTAAGTTCCCAAAGCCATTAACTCATCGGGCTAACAAGGATATCATTGATAACGTTATGAATCTTTCGGACTATGTTCTTTCCAAAGACGAACAAGACGTTTTACACAATGGTCTGTCTTTCTGCCCCTAGATCGAGTTGTTCTGTGCTTCGATTTAAATCATTTTGTTAGACGTATGAGACTGACAGAAGTTTTCGAAGAGAATACTTCCGGTAGTATTGCAGACACCAACCGCAAGGATGCGCACCTAATACTACATGGTCCCAACGAAAATCTAATCGGACACCCCAAGAAGGACGCAACATATTCATAGATTCCTTTGCCTTCAAAGCAAAAACACATCTGGACAAACTCATTTTAGAAAATGCCAACCGTCCACCAAATTCTAACATCAACACTGCTCAATCTATGGCCATTAAGAGGCTTCGTAAAAACCCTGGTATTGTAATACGTCAACTGATAAAGGATGATTTCTACGAGTTATTACCGGAGGACCCTTCCAGACTCTTCCACCCCAAAATTGATGAGTTGTTCCAAACAGTACCGGAACACGAAGCGACCAAGGTAGTATAGAACTAACACCTAAGCACTCATCGTTGGGAACATTCTACACTTTACCCATAAACTTCCCAATTTGATAGCCGACGATCAAGAAGTATACTACCGGTGAAACCCCTTTTGACCCTGAGAAAATCCGCCGTCAAGACGTTTGTAAACTAAACAGGACACTCAAGCTATTCCCTCCACGCCGAACAATTATTTCAGGAATTGGTACTGTTATACGGAACATCATCAGGACACATCGATTCCGTACTTAATCCTTCTCTAGACAATATTCCTTCCTATACACAGGAAACTACACATCCTTAATAATACTCAGGCGTTACCAATTAATTATTTACTTGTAACCATGGAAGTATCCCCTTTATATACTTATATCCCTCATGATGAGGGAGTTATCGCTTGTCAACATTTTCTTCGTGAGTATACCGCTATCCCCACTTTAGCTGATGATCTTGGTCCTATTTTACGTTTCATATTAAGAAATAATTATTTCACTTTTAATGGGAAATATTATCGCCAATTCAAAGGTACCGCAATGGGCACCATGTTATCCATATGTCCACATATACACCTTACGTTTACCCGTCACAATAATATACAACTTGTGAATGAATTGGATGCATTATGAATGAATATGAATGAATGTGAATGAATGGGAATTAGAGTGAATGAATGTGAATTAGTGTGAGTGAATGCGAATGAATGTGAATGAATGTGAATGAATATGTATGAATATGTATGATTATGTATGAATGTGAATGAGTACCAGTGAAATGTGCACTTTATTATCACAGTAAGCGTGTGGATTATGAGATGGAATTTGTCAGAGAATGTAGTTTCCCCTTCCGTTCCCTGCACATTCACTATCACCTTTAGTTTAAGCTGTGTAGGGGTAACTTCCCTACCCCTCCACATTAAACACCACTCCTAACCTAATATATACAGGTGTAACTTCACCACTCCTCCATATTAACTTCTACTCCTATATAGCTAAATCTAAGTTGAGGTAGCTTCCCCGCCTCTCCACATGAAACACTATACTTATGGATACAAAATAAGTAGGTGTAGCTTCCACTACCCTCCACATTAAACACCACCCCTTACCTAATATATACAGGGGTAGCTTCACCACTCCTCCACATTAACTTCTACTCCTATAGCTAAAGTTAACTTGAGGTAGCTTCCCCGCCTCTCCACATTAAACACTATACTTATGGATACAAAATAAGTAGGTGTAGCTTCCACTACCCTCCACATTAAACACCACCCCTTACCTAATATATACAGGGGTAGCTTCACCACTCCTCCACATTAACTTGCACTACTATAGCTAAAGCTAAGTTGAGGTAGCTTCCCAACCTCTCCACAGATATGTAGGTGTAGCTTCCCCTATACCCTCCACATTAACTATTCTTCCAGTCAAAGCTATAGGGGTAGTTGCCCCTCTAGTCAGTTTGTCCTCAGTGTATGAGTGTAGTCTTCATATATAACGTTTGGTATGTAGCCGTCTTTGGTACTGTGTAAAACAACAAAGCTATTAGTAATAACTCCATGGTAAAACCTAAAAAAAAGAAAAGGGGGAAAATTGGGCACAATGAATAATCTTTTCTATATAGTACATTTGTAAAAGGAAACGTTAGACTGAATAAATACAAAACACCTGTCATGTGTAAGAACCTGTAATAAAGCCTGTTAACTCATCATACGTCATATAGACATAATGTATGTATATTCCAATTAAAGATTGCTAAGGTTTGAAATAAACACTTACCATCACGAACAATTTTGCCCAAAATAGCATCGCATGGTGTTGTGATTCGGGACAAAAGAAGACGTACTACCTTTTAAAAGTTAAAATAACGTATTATTGTAAAACACTGCTTGCGTGCAACTAGTCTGAAATAGACAGTCATCGTAAAGGGACCAATAAAACCCTCTTCGTTACTCAAGCTACCCTCATTACATATTCCGTGGACTGTTTTATATTTGAAGAAAAAACTCCATCATCGACATTCGATAAGAAAAAAACCATGGAGGACAAACCTAAAATCACTTACCTTAGAGGTCGGGCATTCGTTGAGGTTTCTAGACTTATTTTCGCTGCTAAGGATATTGAGGTAAGAAGTTACAAACTCCTCGTTACTGTAATAAAAGTCAACGTTTATCAGAGTACTCATAATCATATACAGATTCCCACTAGGGCAAGAATGTGTTGGTGGGTAAAAGCTCATAAATATTTAACAGGTAATCCCTGGAGTTGGGGTGGGCGAGGTGGATAAGTATTACGATGGGTAAATTTTCATAAAATTCTATGCAGTGGCTATCGGAGGTGTATCGTGGGTCAAACGTCATATATAATCGGCACCTAATGTGGTTATGAGAGAGGTAGTTGGGTAAACTCCGATAACCATATAAGTATTATATACCCACTGGGGGTACGGAGGGTGCATGTTGGGTAAACCATCGTTTAGTGATACAATTATCAAGTAAATAATCTTACCTTCCTTCGTTTACATGTAGTTGCGGGGAAGGGAGAGAGTTAACACTATATTCGCCATTTGTAAAGACTATCGGGTATTTAAATTGCATTCCACATTACTCCGTTAGTGGTACTAAACTGAACATATAAGCATATTCTAGATTCCCATTCTGAGGGGTGTGGTGCAAACATATATAGGTACGGATGGGTAAGTTGTTTATGTAGCTACTTAGGTGCATGTATGTATGTATGTGTACGTGCATGCATATGTGTGTAGACAAAGCAGGTGTCGCTTACCCCGAGACCTCAACACTGATAAAACCATGTCAAATATAATAAAAGCTATACGTTTGCCCTTTTGGTTCATGTTGCATTTGAGGTACTGACCTAATAGTATGAGTCTTAGACTTTATACTCCAGTCACTTTAATTGATGAAACCGAGGTGTTTAAAGGGTCACTTCTATCAAACTAAAGCTGTTATAGAAATGCAGCCTAAAAAAACGGTGATGATTTTTTTTTAATGAAAGTTAATTTTCAAAAATGAAAATGTTTTGTTTTTATCAATATTAATACTCTACAGATTGTGGAAGAATATACAACGACTAAAGCTCATTTTGAGAAGCTTAGGACAGGTAAGAATTACCGATAAATGATATGTAAATGTTGTAACTATTTTTACCAAGGATAATTATTTTCTTCTTTTATGAAATTGAAAATGAAGTACTGTTTAGATCGGCTAGTTTATATTTCGTTTGAAACACTCGAAACTGTTTTCATGTTGAGTTATATTATACCGTTAGAAAAGAGACTTTAGAAAATAAACTGTTTTCAATAGTGAGCTGTTTTGAAAAAAATATTTTGGTATCATGCAGATATATCTATTTAACTTTAGCGATATTGAGTTATAACTTATTCAAACAACTAAACGCAGACCCTCTGAGATCAATAACATTGGTACTTGAAAAGAGGAACGCGTAATATTTTTAGGAAATGTATACTTCGGGTAACCTTGACACCAAAGTAAGCAATGGTAAGCGATGTATTAGGAGTAGCTTAAAAGTATTTTGGTAGAACTCAAAAAGTCTAAAACTGTAGTTGATTAAAAATATATATTTATAAAACTATATATACTTATTAAGAAATTCCAAACAAAGTTGTTATAATAGGCCTAACGTCATGGAGCACTGAATAGTAAATTCAGTGATCCACGACATATGACCTTGAAATATCATAATAGAATCCAAAATAAAAGGTATTCATAATGAAAAGCTTTTTTATAGACCAACAGTATAATATAAAAATAATATCCTTACTGCGTTTTTTATAGGGGTAGATTCAATTGAAACAACCAGGACACAGCGACCTGATTTACTGTGTTCTGTGACCCTACGTGACGTCATATGAATGAGTGGACATGCCGAGACACAGTACAACACTACTTACTGTGTTTATGTTAGTAGTAGATTCAATTGAAACAACCAGGACACTGTGACCTGATTTACGGTGTTCTGTGACCCTACGTGACGTCATATGAATGAGTGGACATGGCGATACACAGTACAACACTACTAACGGCGTTTATTTTAGTAGTAGATTCAATTGAAATAACCAGGACACTGTGACCTGATTTACGGTGTTCTGTGACCCTACGTGACGTCATATGAATGAGTGGACATGGCGATACACAGTACAACACTACTAACTGCGTTTATTTTAGTAATAGATTCAATTGAAACAACCAGGACACTGTGACCTGATTTACTGTGTTCTGTGACCCTACGTGACGTCATATGAATGAGTGGACATGTCGAGACACAGTACAACACTACTAACTGCGTTTATTTTAGTAGTAGTTTCAATTGAAACAACCAGGACACTGTGACCTGATTTACGGTGTTCTGTGACCCTACGTAACGTCTTATGAATGAGTGGACATGCCGACACACAGTACAACACTACTAACTTAATGAGATGAACATTTGTTGCTACTGTGTATTTTTAAGTCTTTTGTTTCGTTGTTTTGTTAACGAAAATGACAAAGACCTCAGACATGAATACAATTACCATGAAAGATGTGGAATGGGCTGAGTCCAAGACAGATTCGAACCCAATGAACATCGAGCTAATGTTCGTATCAATATACAGCCCCCCCCCACCCCACCCAAGCCCCTCCCTTCCTCGCCATAGCCTTCCCATACTACATGTATATGTTTGTAAGTGTTATCCTATCAGCAGCACCTTCCTAATCATCAACGACTTATGTCATATCAATTTACTGAATTAAACCAATGGTCCATCGAGAGTTCAATGTAACTTAAGAAAAAACCGGTCTCGGTTCAAGGATAACATTGACTCTGTAATCTTTCAAACTGACAATAGCATGTATCGTACTACTGTACAATGTTATAGTAAGACATAATTGCATGCATTCTTTGATTATTATTTATATTATCTCCATTATTAGTTATGTTGTCAATATATAATTACGGTTCAATGTAGTTAAAAATAACGAACCAATTAGACCAAGGAAAAATGTTTAGAAATTCATCATTATGTATGGTCACATGTTTCTTCAAATACAATAAATAACGGCAAGTCAGTTTTATGAAAGATATTTTCTACTTTCTGTTGATTTCTTCCATTATAGATGGAAAGTTGATGTTTATGCAGCTCCCACTCATCGAGGTTGACGGTATGTGCCTTGTCGAGTCACACGCTCAAGAAAACTACCTCGGATGGAAATATGACATGATAGGAACCACCAAGAAAGAAAGAGGAAAGTAAGAAATTTGTCATATCGAGATATTTTATACTAAATCATTAACATTTTAAGAAGTTGGTTCTGGTGCATATATACATACATGAAAACATGAAAAGCACTGTTTCATGTCGAGATTGTAGACAAATATTTCAGGAGTATTTGTATTCATGGCAGGTCTGACGAGAGGAGACAGTCAGAGAGGCTGCATCTTCGGGATCTGAGTTCAACTGGTGGGCCCGGAGAATATGAGATAAAAACAAAATCATATTTCGGAATGAAAACTTCAGAAAAAGGTGCCCGGGTGCAAAATTGTCCGCGTCACCAGACCTGGCTTTCAACGCCCCTGGGTGATGACCATGGGTTCAGTTAACGACGCTATAAATGTGTCTTATAGAAACGTGTTCCGTGTTACCATAGTTGCAAGCATAACGATCCACATATGACCTTTGTTTTATACGTGTTACGACTGTTTTTGGTCACGGTGGTAGTGTTACGAACATTATCATGCATATACGTGTTATAATTTTACGACCATGCTAGCATGTAGTTTTTAAGTTATGTTATGAGTGCCACGACCGTATTGTACTATACTTGTTGCAATTTGTATTGATATATACGAGTGTTAGGAGACCCGGTGTTACGAATGTTATGGTGAATACAACCGTTTCGAACATAGTTTATGCGCTCCACGCGTGTTATAATCATTCGAAGTGTTAAGAACAGAGTTCATATATATTAACACCGTGTTATGGGTGTTGTGATCAGAACGTGTTCCACGACCATATATATACTACCGGTACGTGTTACGGGGGTGTTATATTGGGAGGTTTTCGGGCGTTGAGTGTTATGAGTGTTACTATATAAAGTAATGGCGATTGCCATTTGAATACAGTTACTGTATGCCAACCATACCATAACAATACATATAATAACACTGATTACCGCGCGTGTTTATCAGGCTGTAAAGTGTCGTAATTTTTCATATCTACCGACACAGTTATGAATACGATTAATTTTGAGAAATTAATATGAGTAAAAAATATAGATACAAGAAAGCTAATATGGATTATTGTCACATAATATTCCATAATTATTATATTTTTAGGGATTTTTCATTCATAATAATTAAAGTACTTCCTTTTCTTTTGCAATTTTGATTGGATTTAGTATACTGGTGCTTTATGAAGGAGCACGGTCTTTTCATGACGTAGCTCAGCCTGCTAGGTGGATTGTATTTCAACCCGAAGAGAAATGGTCAAGTTTTGCGAAAGAGGCAACTGAAAAAGCGAGGAAAAGATACCTTCCTCCGTATGAAAAGGTAACCTGTTAATTCAAAGAGTGTTTTTATCCCTTCTACGAACATAATTGTTTCGATGACAAAATCCCCTTTTCTGGGGAGAAATTAATTATAATTTGTGAGATCCAGCCCGGACACTTTCGAGGAATCATGTCGCAAGTTAAACAAGTATATGTGTATCTATAAAAATCCAAGAATTATTCAATTGAAAATGTATTCAAAAATATTAAAATTGGAATATGTTCTATCAATTTCTCATATCATAATAACAAGAGACCTCTTATGTAAGGTATATGAATTAAAAATACAATTTACTCTATGTTAATTTCCATGTCAACCGTATTGTCCTTAGATTGGTGTTGGCTGGTGTTAGACTATACTATACGTCCAGTCCAGTATTATAATAGTTTTATTAAGTGTCAGGACTGAATCATCACATATTATACCGCCATGTGTTATTCTAACTGTTCCACTGCAGACTCTAGCCGAGAATGGTACTGGGTTTCTGGTCGGTGACTCTGTCACGATTGCTGACTGTGCTTTGTTCAACATCCTCTCGTATCTAGATGAGATGGCTTGCTATGAAAATGTACTCAATGAATACCCTCACTGTAAAGTAAGTTTATGACACTATTTCTGGACACTGCTATCGAGTTAAAATGTTAAGGCGTCGAAGGTCTTTTAAACAGTATAAAACATTTCAACAACCAAGGGCGTAGGAACCGGTGGCAGCGAAAAATATGGTGGGGCGGAAGTATCATTCCGCCCCCCTCCCCGCTCCGCAAGTCAGAAAACCCCTTTTTCATTTCCAAATGAGAAAAAATCTCATTTGGAGCACCAAATTGCATCTAAGGCCAGGTGAAAATGCAAAATTATTTACAAAATGGAGTGCATGGGTGTTGAAGTGTGCTATATTGCACCAAATTGCATCTGAGGCCACCTGGAAATCAAAAAAAAATCAAAAGGAACCCCTCCCCCAGGCCGTCCATCAGTCTTCAGCCCCCCCCCCCACTTAAAAGTACCTTCCTACGCCACTGTCAACAACCAATTGTTTCATACGAACACCCTTAAAACGAACACCCTTACGAACACCCTTAACACCCTTACAACCTTCTATGAATTTAGTTTATATTAACCGGTTTCTTATTCTCTTTTCTTCTTTATGTACATTGTGTTTGCTTTGTTCCAATTTTCTTTGTTTTGTTCTTTGGATAATAAGAAACGCCCATGTGATGTCAAATATATGATTTATATTGTATTTCAATATCTTTATTTCTTCAGGCGTTTGTGAAGAAATTCTCCGAGCTTCCAGGGGTTAAAAAATATCTTGATAGTCCTCGGCGTTTCCCTCCCCCGGATGTGGCGTATGGGAAGGAGGCCCTCGCAGTTTTGTTTTAGGATGTTATCAATATATCCCAGAACGTTAAGTACTATATAAGATATACGCTGAACGTGAAAGGAAACTTGTTAGGCAATAAGGGGTATTATTTAATGTTTAAACAAGACAAAATTTACAAGATACCCCAAAATGTTATTATATATTATTATTGATTTGATTATTATTGATTAGTTACTACTTTGCATATTTACACAGTAAAGGAATGCCTGCTGAGTTGAAATAATATCCACTTCATAGGATATTTTACTGGTGTAGGTTTGACATATTATAAAAAACTTCCTGATAAATCTCAGATAATGTTCATTAAAGTACTATTATATGCTGTTTGATTCTTCTCAATTAAACAATTTATTAAACAAGACATATATATA
>JAIPMN010037330.1:0-15720 GCA_020650975.1 Apostichopus californicus
ATCAGCTGAAAATAACCTTGAAAAGAAATTCTCAATTCATGTAGGACCAAACGGTAGTATATGTCAGAAGGATAATTCCAAACAACTGATTAGTTTTCTTTGTCGAAATAGAATCCGTAACTTCACGTCCATATTCGTACAGGTTAAAGTTATGGAGGCTTGTGGTAATTTTCAAATGTCACATTCTCTCATTCTATAAATCACACAGGTACCGGTATATGCCTTTGTGCTGTATTATTTTGTACGTATCGGATTGTATATCATGAATATTATAAAAATTAGTTATTGTTCTGAATTGCATTCATTTTAACAGATTAGATCTCGCAAGTTACCAGACTCGGCCAACGAGAAATTTGAAAAAGACGCCTTAAATAAGGTAAACTGAATAACCTTATTACGGTGAAATGATGTGGACTGGTCAATCAATGAGATGAATATCGTAACTACTTTGCTTCTTTTCTACAGATATTACAGCAAGCTCTCATCGAGGCGATTACATTCTCAATGGATGCTGATATGGTAAGTTCAGGCCATCAATACATCTCATTGAAATGTTCGTCAAAGCTTACGGTCAATATTTTTAATAACGTAAGGCAGATAGAGAGAACCGTCCAGTAAACTCTAATCACGATCGCAAATGATAACCGTCAAAATTGAATATAGAGTTGTCGGTTTGGAAAACTGTTTTTGAGAATTAACCACTACAGTCTTAAATTAATATGATATAGCTAATTTACAGTGTAATACGTTAACAAATACCATTCAGATTTATCAACGTGTCTGTGTTTCTGTATTTGTATTGTCCAGAAAATGGGCTTTCTGACTTTCGCTGTGGGAACATGTTGCAGTATACATAGCAACGAGATATTGTTATTGTACCTGCATGGATGTGACGAGAATTCGAATGACAATGCAATCATTAAATTACTACAGTGATGACAACTGACGTGGATTAAGTACTCTGTTTGCGATTTGATTGATATTATCTTTATTATAAAAGAAATGAGGTTTTAAGAAACAAATACTGCGAAAAGTGCTGAACGGGTTACATGCACCGAGTCAGCACACATATCGGCGCTGTGAATTATCCTTAGTGTCATATATTATTGTCATTAGTTGTACACCCAAGAATGCGTTACTAGGCACATTTGAGTATACCTCTCCGTGCAACCACTATCATTACTTTGAACCCTTTTTGCTTCCACAGATAAAGACTTACGAATGCGTGGAGATGATTCGGAATACAAAGGTACTTAAAGACATGGTTATATTGTTGATTGTGTAACATAAATTAGACTGATGACTTCAGTGTTACACCAAGTCAGTGACAGATTCTTACTACTTTGTATGTTCTCAATTTCTAAATTGTGTTCCATGGCAGTTATCTTCATTATCTTGCTGTTCTACCGTTTACCAGGTTTCCCAAGAAGTGGTTGAAAAACATGTATCTTCATACACAGATAATTCACAGGTGAGTGTCTGTACGAGCAGCTTTTCTGAAGATAAGATGAACTATCAGTAACGCAACGGCTAATTTTCATGCTATTCGATTAGAGCACTATAGTAATGTTTGTCAAAGAAACAGTAATAATTACTTTCTTTATTGGATATGAATTATTTGTTTTTCTTCAGGTTAAGTTGTTTCTGTTATATAAACTCTTCACGCTTAGAAAATATTTCATGTTTATTTAATGCATAAAAGAAAAGGTTGGCTTGAAACAAACATATTATTAATTTCATGTAGGTTTCATCAGACCACGGCATAAAGCTTCTGGAGCAGACTGTAATGAAGAAGATGGTAAGTGAATGACGAAGCGTATTGTCGAGTAACTATTTTAAATACTTTTGTGTGACATCTGAGAACGACTCAGTTGTACTGAAAGGAAGACAGACTGACAGAAAAGATTGAAGTAGCTGGGTATATCGTTATTAATAAAAATTGCTGAAGTAAACATTTGTATTGAATTATCTTTGGACGCTTAAACGAAATAAGACCTTTCTATAGCGTGATGAGATGAACTTTATACTTAACTCTGCATTCATTATTACTTGGCAGATATCTGACGAGTTTTTTATCGAAGAATTATGGCACTTTGTCACTCCTAAAAGAAAGGTTAGTCAATAGTGGCGTACTCTACTTTTAATGTGCATTACATGAGTTCATGGTATAATATGGAATTATATTATGAACACATGTAATCAAATCTGTATGATTGTTTACAAACGATTTGTGAACGATACATACATGTTACAAGCGTATATAAATGAAATCCATCTTCTTGTTTCTACAGATAACGTTTGACGAATACATGGGAAAATTGAAGGACTTTCTCAGACAGAAATTGGTATGTGTATAGTATCTAAATATTAAAGTATTGTAAAGACACTTGAATAATTTAACTAAATGTGTCTTAAAACTCTTTGTTGTTGCATTAACAGCTGTCAGATAGATGCTTTGAGCAGAAAGTGACCAACCTTATCAATGATGGAGAAACGAAGGTAAATATTCAACACAAGAAAGTAACAGCAAGCCCTTTATATAACACTGTGCGTATTTTTGAGTTTTATATGCTTGTGAAGGTTAGTGTAGATATTATGACCTACAGATAATGACTATGTGCTGACCATAACAAATATGCGAAGACGAACACTAAATCTACTCAAATTATCTGTCATTACATCTAATGAACAGAAAGATAAGAAGAAGAGGGAGCAGAAGGAGAAGCAGAGGGAGGAGACAGAGAAGAAGAGGGCGGAGAAAGAGAAGAAGAGGGAGAAGAAGAATATGGAGAATAAGGAGCATAAAACGGAGGAGGTAAATATACTGTAATGATCAAGTTACGTCATATATCAAATATATTAGCCTATATGATTCTTCACAAGTCGATTAAGTTTCTCACTTATTTAGCTATTTAATTTATACTGTAGTGATCACGTTATTATCTTCTGAATCATGATTGAAAGTTATCATTACGTCATATATTAAGTATATTAACTTGTATGATTCTTCAAATATTGTTTTAAGTTTTCTCAATTATTTAACTATTTTACTGTAGTGTACCGCATTTTGTAGACTTACTGGCCCAGCTAATGGTAAAACCATACAGATCTTTTGAATACAGCGGGTATCTGTACTGCTTACCAGCATTGCTATTTATATTTCATTCTACAGGGTGAGACGTTCCTTACTACGAAACCAGAATATGAAGTAAGATCAGGCATCTAATAGTTTTACTTTGAGCAATACAGGTCATACTGAAGTGAAATGAAGGCTTGGCATGTTAGTTGGAGTTCTTATATTGTGAGATTAAGAGTAGAACTGATCGAATCACTTGGCTGAATCAGGAAAACTGTACGAAATGAAGGAAACTCACTGAACATTTAATTAACTGTAAGTACATTTATGGCATTATATTATAAGATACTTTCTTACGTCGCTTCATGAACGTTAATTTTAATTTTATCTTCAGTGGGACCGAGACCGATGGATTAAATTCGTTACGGAACTTGCAAATGAAGACTTGGTGAGACCTGTGCAGCATACAAGCAACTTAATTGATCGTTGAATAAAACAATGATACGTTATTAAACTTTACGTTCAAATAAATACATACAGTTCCGTATCAAATGTGTTTTGTCAATTAAAGATTATATAAAATAATGACAAAAAGAGAAGTATTAAAAGATTGACTACAATCCTTTTATTTGCATTGAGATAATAATCACATAAACACGTGTAAATAAAGAGACCTACAGCTCATAGGCCTATACAATGAATTATATATGTCGACACCGTCTTACAATCAAACCATACTAGTATCGTGTAGCCAAAAGCAGGAAAAGATTTCTTTGCAATGGAACGTTTCACACACCTTGGATGTTGTTAAGCATGTACACGTAATCAAGCCCAGAGTGACACTCTTTAAAGTTATCCATGAGTGATGCTAGACGTGCTAATACGTGCTTTTGACGACGACGACGCTTGACTTTGCAACAAATGTCAAGAAGGGTTACCTGCCTTTTCTGATGTGACATTTATGTTTTCTTTTAGATCGGAAAAAGTTCAAGGACGACATTGTATCAATGTGTGGTAACGTACCATGAGGTAAGCTGACATATCTATCAGTTGAATTTTTTCAGAATACCCATTCGGTAAACTCGGTGACGAAATTATCTTCCACTAACATTCTACTGAAAGTATTATATCTCAATTAATATAATTTGAACAGTGCTACTGAGCCATTAAATGTTCACAATGAACATATCGACCCACTCGGGCACGGTCTGTAGAAACTGTATTCACTGCTATCATACCAAGGATGTCCGAAGACGCCCGATACACACAGAGAACACAGTAACTACTACAAACCCTTACGTTTTGTACCATAATAAAAAGTGGATAGTGTTATAAATCGGTAGCATGTGCTATTAGGATTACCGTAAGAATTGAGAATATGTGTAATTCCAACAAATCCAGTTGTTGGGATTTGTTGGGATTACACATATCTTCAGTTCTTACTCTAAACCTAATAGCACATGCTACCACTTTATCAGATTTGTCAGCACGATCCAGTGGTACAAAACTTAAAGATTTACAGTAATTACTGTAATCTCTGTGTTAATCGGCTGCGCAGAAGAAAAAAACAAGACCCAGGCAAGGGCAAGCAACTTCAGGCTTTTAATAACCTGTTCACGGTCCGATATAACCGGTATAACCATTAACCGGACAACAGTATAACTTTAACCAGTCAGACCATATCTTTATTACAGTTTTCTCACTATTTTGAATTTCCAGTGGATTTCAGGCGCCCGACCCGGGCCCCGAGGACGCCCATGCATCCTACTAAAAGTATGCATTTATCGATTAGTAGAGCCAATCGACACAAACGAAGACGAAACAATTTGTGCTAATTATATATTATTTCAGGGGGTTTACGGTTGATATGTTCTGATTTGGTGAGAATTATGTCAAAATGTGGCACGAGTTGAGACCACAATTTCTGTTAAAGTTGATGCAGTACCATATTTGATAATTCTTGGAATTGATGTAGTTGACTGCATAGTCATTTCTGTAGTTGACTGCATAGTCATTACCAAAAACCTTAAAATATTGTTTAATTCAATCGATTCACGTACGGAGAATGGTAAAACTAAGGTAAATCGCAGCGTCTTAGGGATAGGCGGTTGGTGTAGCTACAAACAGGAAATATCAATAATACCTTATCCCTTATCCCCTATCCCTAATCCCTGGTTCCCAGACTAATAACCTCATTCATATTGCTATTTAGCCGTTAAGAACAAATAGGTAAACATGTGCTCGGCGCTGTTTTGTTATTTTGTTGCACATTAAATGTAACCTTGTGATCATAAATGTTTACAACATTTATCTTAATACCAATGTCTTTTTCCTTTTCCCAGATGAAGAAAAGCAAAGTAGAGAACATTTTGGAAAGAAATATGAAAGTGAGTATCATTTCATGTTTACCGTAGGCAAGAACTGCACTAAAGTCGCGTATTTGTGTGAACTTAAAACAAAAGCAATAAATCAGTCGCGCGTGCTTTGCATGTCCAACACAGAGAGTTCACAATTGTATAACTTTTGGAAGGAAGTCCTTCTAATAAAGTTAATGAAGGTTAAGTCTTGTCTTACCAAAATATTTGCTGTTCCTTGTAATGATCATTCTTGGCTCTCTATTTCGAATAAATTTATTGTGGCTGGGATTGAAACAGGTAATATTGACTTTGTTTACAATTTCATTGCAGATTGACACGAACTTGCGAAAAGAACTCCTTAAAAACGTGAAAGTAAGTAAACCGATAATGTAACTTGTCCATGTGTGTTTAGAAAATAATACATACAATGAACATACCTCTAACATGATATGCTTTAGAATACATGTCACAAGTACCTTAGGAAAAGACAAATATGCACTCAGATTCCGATTGTTTAAATTCATATGATAAAGGGAATTATTCATTTTAGTTCTCTGAAAATTGTGCACATTGATCATGTGCAATACAATTAATACTTTCATATTCAGTTCTAATGGAGAGCACTGTGACAAAAACCATGAAGGATGAGCCGTGGCATGAAAACAGTCCATTGGAAGGAATCGCACCACGAATTCTATGGACACCTATGTGGAGACTCTTGGAGGAAAATGGTAGCCGGTCAACATAACGCATCCAGATAAAATCGTGGATTGGTTACAAATAATAAAGTACATTTGACTTTGACTTATCGACACTTTGTAACGAAATTGCAAGATTTACTGCCGCGAATTCTTCATCTAGAAAGAGAAGTTTAATATTTATTGTTAGGATGTCACATGTATTTGTTAGGCAATACAAATATACCAGCTTGACAATAATCCGTTCCGTTTCTTATAGCAAAAGTCTCTTAACTTGCTATTCGTCCTGCAACAACATTTATATAGCAAGTAGCAACACAACTGAATCAAGTCAATTTATTAGAAGATGTTTCTGTGAAATATAGTTAATTAGTAGTTTGTACGATATGTTGTTTCTGTTACGTTATGTACAACATGTAACATTATCTACAATTTCTTTTTATTATAGTATCGTCACATGCAGCAGCTAATTTTGCTGTCTCTACGTACGTTGGTCGTAGTTTATATTACCTCAGTTTAACTGAACAGTTTTCCTTTGTTGTGTGTTACATTTTCAGTTTGTTAATATTATAAGTATATACCTAGTCGTACCTTACGTTTAGAACGGTACCGCGTGTCATGGATCGACTGCTAAGATTAATTTGTATATAGAAAAAACAATGTTCACACAGTAATCATACCTGCTGTTTGTATTTAATAACTTGCTCCGTCTTGAAATATTTCAGACATGTAGCCGTTAAGAATGATCGTTCTCAACGCGATTCTTGTCTTATAACAAGCACTGTTATTTCCAGATGTTTACTAAATTTAGCTCTTATTGATTCCAAGAAATCAATATTTCAAGCTGAACTGTTTTGTTTTATAACAAGGACTATTATGTCCAGATGTTTGAACTTTTTATTTTACATATTGGTACTTTGGTGTAAACGTTTTCGCACATTTCCTATGGGAATGAAAAAAAAGCGTTATTCTGATCTTAATTCAAAATAATGCACACGCTTGCTAATGTTTTTTTTTATGATAGTTTAATACATGGTACCTGTACACATCATATATTATATCTCTTTGTTATTTTCATGATAATCGGTTGACATTAAAAATAGACGAATACTCCATGAACTCTTTAATTGGTGTTGAATATTCATGAAGTTAACAAAGCCATTATATCCTTCTAGTGTGATTGAATGACTCCTATAATTATATTTCTCTTCAAATTAAATCAATGGCTATTATATTTGTCAATACTTGAATCCCTTAAATACAATATTTCCATAAGTTTGAAAACAAATCCCTGAACGGGTAAATAATACCTTGATATCAGGATTTAAGACATTTTTTATGTAAATGAAATTGAGTCCAAGGTATGACTAAATGTTAACATGGAAATACCATATAGTTTGTGACAAACAAAGTTGGAATGGATAGTATGCAGTATAGTATGGGTTGGAATACTCGTTAACGTAAAACGACTAGTCCCTATACTAACTTTAAATCAGCCCTATTTAACGCATCTCTTGTTCAAGGGCGGTGGAGCAGACAGTTTTACAACACTCCATAAACTGACACTGTTAGAATATGTGATACAGATTGCTCGGTTATTATGAATAAATCTGTGTAAATGAGTAAACTTAAAAGTTTAAATTAACCAATTCAGGCGGTTTGTTGACTAGGTTGGATAGTCTGAAGGTTACGATTGGATTGATAAAGACAAGTAACTAAGTAGTTATTGGCTCTCATCCAATTAATCTTCGAATATTAGTTAAAAGAACACTTATTTATTCAATCAGCTTCATACAACTCGGATCATTGTTTACTTTATAACACTTAAAAATTCAGTCAGCTTCATACAACTCGGACCGTTGTTTAGTTCATTAACACTTACAAATTCAGTCAGTTTCATACAACAAGAATCTTTGTTTAGTTCATTAACACTAACAAATTCAGTCAGCTTCATACAGCTTGTTCCATTGTTTAGTTCATTAACACTAACAAATTCAGTCAGCTTCATACAGCTTAGGCCATTGTTTAGTTCATTAACACTAACAAATTCAGTCAGCTTCATACAACAAGGATCGTTATTTAGTTCATTAACACTAACAAATTCAGTCAGCTTCATACAGCTTGAGCCATTGTTTTGTTCATTAACACTAACAAATTCAGTCAGTTTCATACAACCAGGATCGTTGTTTAGTTCATTAACACTAACAAATACAGTCAGCTTCATACAACTCGGATCATTGTTTAGTTTATAACACTTAAAAAATCAGTCAGCTTCATACAGCTTGGGCAGTTGTTTAGTTCATTAACACTAACAAATTCAGTCAGTTTCATACAGCTTGGGCCATTGTTTAGTTAATTAACACTAACAAATTCAGTCAGTTTCATACAACAAGGATCGTTGTAAGTTCATTTACGCTAACAAATTCAGTCAGCTTCATACAACTCGAATCGTTGTTTAGTTTATAAACTTATAAATACAGTCAGCTTCATACAACTCGGATCATTGTTTAGTTTATAACACTTACAAATTCAGTCAGCTTCATACAGCTTGGGCCGTTGTTTAGTTCATTAACACTAACAAATCCAGTCAGTTTCATACAACTGGGGCCATTGTTAAGTTCATTAACACTAACAAATTCCTTCAGTTTCATACAACAAGGATCGTTGTTAGTTCATTTACACTAACAAATTCAGTCAGCTTCATACAACTCGAATCGTTGTTTAGTTCATTTACACTAACAAATTCAGTCAGCTTCATACAACTCGAATCGTTGTTTAGTTTATAACACTAACAAATATAGTCAGCTTTATACAACTCGGATCATTGTTTAGTTTATAACACTAACAAATACAGTCAGCTTCATACAACAATGATCGTTGTTAAGTTTATAACACTAACACATTCAGTCAGCTTCATACAACTCGAATCGTTGTTTAGTTTATAACACTAACAAATACAGTCTGCTTCATACAACTTGGATCATTGTTTAGTTTATATAGCTGTAACGTAAATATATCCCTTTAAGTAATTTGTTAGTGTAATATTATCGTCATAGGATCGAGCGTTCCCTCGGTTCTACCCGTCGATGGCCCCCAGAAGTCTGTAATTGTATCTCTCCCAAAATATGTGTAGAGCTGTTGCGAGTTGCAGGTGGGGACAGCCAATGAAAATCTTACCCCTGTTTTGTTTGTAAACTTTGTTGAATCAGCACCCGAGTTTGGAGATGTTTCCCCTTGTTAGTGGTAGCGCAGATTGTTTAATTAGTTGAGCTCACCACGCTCACGAGGTATTCCGAGATTGGCCTTTGACAGAGAAAGAACTGAAAGAACCACCTATTTTCTGTAAGTTGCTACCACTTAACTGGTATATTTGTTCTATCACACGATTATGTGCTTGGCATGACTTCTAAGTTTATTTGTTTGTCTAAGGAAAGATAAAATCGGGTATCTTTGGGGTGACGGGGGATATTGGTCGTACACCTAGGAAATTTTAAGAAACGATCGTTGCGCTAAGTGCATTTAAGTAACAAGAAACGAGGGTGTATTTTTAAGAGACATCATATTTGTTGTCACTTTCTATAGGGGTTCGATCATTGTAATTTCGACTTCACTAGGGGGCTCACAAACGCTAGACCATATGTTTCATGTGGCCGTATGTCTTGTATATATCTTTTATGTTTTCTTCATCAAAGCAAGTAGTGAGAAAGAGTAGTGTCAACAAACGCTAGTATTATCCTTCATCTGTACATACATTTACCCACGTACTGGTTTGGTTGTGATTCGAAAAGAGATGTTTTATTTAGTAATCTAAAATGTTTAAGTCTTTAAGCCTGTTGTTGAGTGAGTCCCAACAAAATATCTTGTATGCCTCCACGAGTTAGTGTAACTGCGTAAGTACGTAACTGCGTAAGTGCGTAACTGCGTAACTACCTAACTGCGTAATTGCGTAACTTCCTAAGTGCGTATAACTGCGTAACTGTGTTACCGCTTAAGTGTGCAGACAATTCCTGTACCATTTCTATTAACTGTTTATCAAAGTCTCTGTAAAGTCTGTCAATGCCGTAATCTGTGGTAAGTTCATATGCCAGTGAATCAAAGATCGACTGAAAATATGAATAAATAAGAGATCAACCAGTCATCAACCTCTTCTCCGATTTTTGTCTTGATATGTGTTAAAGATTTTTATTAGTTCAAGCAGCTGGACTTCGGGAGACACTGGTCAACGTTACATAACTAACAAATTCAGTTAGCTTCATACAGCTCGGCCGTTGTTAAGTTCGTTTAGTGTGTTTTCTTGAAATCTGCTATAGTATATAACATGGAATATAATCCACCTCTGTGAAGGGTTGTTACTTTATATTTATAATTTGACTTATATTAAATTCCTAATAGAATCAATCAAAATTAAGACATTTTACCATGAATTGGCATTATAAAGTAATGTACAAAACTAAATTTAAAATTTAAAGCCTCAAGAGCGGAAGCATCTATTATCTTTTTTGAAAAGCTTCGGTTACTAATTGATTTCAAGGCTAAACAGATGACGCTATAGCCAAACAAAGGTAAGTAATAATTATATTCATGTGTTATTAATGTAACTAATACTGCAAGTCTTACACATTAGTTTTTAGCTATAATTGATGTAGTCTTGTTAAATTAAAGGCTTGTTGATTTTTTTAACCTGCATGGGGTGGATGCACAGCTTAGGCGAGACGATGTACTCTAGCAGATGCACAACTATAAACATAAAACAAATTCCTGAAGGATGGATGATAGAACGTCACAACATACAACCACCTTTAAAGTAATATTTATAAAAAATATATTGGATATGTTAACAGGAAGCAATTCCATTGTACCTTGTAAAGTGTAACTCTTCTTTCGAATTGTATTTACCACAGCTCCTTAACCAAGGAGAGTAGGCGGTCTCATGTAATTATACTTCATTTTTCGAATCCAAGGCTTATTAATGTTATGATAAAGTCAGGATAGTGATCTTGGTTACCAAAATAATCGTATCAGTCAATGAATAAAGAGTTCACTATTTATATTTAACTATCAGTCATAAAAATGACAAACATTAACGTAGTAATTTTATAAACGAAATGAATCTGTGTCGACTGTGACACGGGTAAATGTTGTTACTAGTTATGTATGGGTAGTCTAGACAACTATGTTCTCCATATTTCAATCACACAGGTAAATGTTGTTACTAGTTATACATGGGTAGTCTAGACTACTCTGTTCTCCATATCACTATCACACAGGTAAATGTTGTTATTAGTTATGCATGGGTAGTCTAGACTACTATGTTCTCCATATTTCAATCACACAGGTAAATGTTGTTACTAGTTATACATGGGTAGTCTAGACTACTAACAACACTATCTTCCTTTGTCTTATGCTCCACTGGTGCAGCTAGAAACCCTTCATATTAGAAGACAAGTTTAAAATTAACAAGTAACTTCAGATAACGTATTTACATAATAAAATAAAAACTCATCCATTCATGCAGTTATATCATTTTCTAACATCATTTAGGCTTTATAATGGAAAACAGAAACGAATGTGTGTAGTGCATGATGCATCCAAACGTTAGTGGACAGCACATTATTTATGTGTAAAAGTGAGTTGGCATGACGTTTCGATCATAGCAGGATCTTCTTCAGAGGCTAAAGGACAGGTAACAGTAACAGAAGGGACAAAAACACGCACAGAATACACTAGACAGGTTAATGAGCATGGTAAACACAAAGAGAAATAAATATTTAAATATATGTAACAAGCTGCAAGTCAACGTCACGTTATGTACGTTGTATACACTTCTGTACGGAAGCGTAGAAGGGGCATCAGTTTGACAAGTAACAGACATTGCAAAATAATAAAGGGAAATTCCCGTTTTGATTAGATGTAAATCTGTCCATATCTGAATATAACCGCTATGAAAACTTGGTGGAATCTAAAAGTTATCGTTAAGATGAGATCTATACCAACCCGTGTAAAACGGCAAATTTGAGATTATTACCGTTTGAAATGTGTCATAATGTTTTAGTAGCCATTTATTTGTTTTTCAACAATTATAAGAGCAAGTTGTTCCTTCATCAATGTCCAGATTCATTGAAATGAGTTGTCATCAATTTCAGGTCGAATTATTATCTTTTCTTGTTAGTCGATTAGTTATTAACCATCTTCCCTTTAAGATTTGCCCATCGTCTCGTAAATAGTATCCTCAGAAGAAGCGTTAGATATGCCATAAGTGTCACGAATATTTAACATCATCTTTTCACTGATAGCTGATCCTTCAGATGACGTGGCCTACAAATCAATAACAGTAATAGTTAATGGTACATTTGATTTTGATAACGAAAGATGGTTTGATGTAAATGATTGACATGTAATGTAACATTTTAATAGTTTTTTTTTGTGTGGGCAATATATTAAGATACATAATGTTTGTGTGGACGATTATGTACTACACATATATTTAATTGGTCTGTAAGGCTAAGTTTACTTACTCTAGCAATCTGTTCCCGAAGGGTATATAAGGGGACAACCGGCTGTGAGAAAGAAACCCGTGAGGGACGCAATCTGTTTTTCATAATTTACTTAATCAGCAAGTACATATGAGTATAGGTAGGTTTGTAATAAAGCGATGTGGTTAAAGTTAGTAGAACTATTGACAATTACATCTAGAAAGGAAATTTCAGTTTGAATAAACTAAAACGGACGTTGACGTAGTGAATTACAATGTACTGTTTAGACGCTATATTGTTTAAAGGGTACTTGTGCAACAATACTGTGTTAATATGATCGAGAGCTGCACAATGTAACGAGGTGCTTTAAGAAATGGAGCTAAAAAGACAACAATCCTATCAGCTTGTTTCACAGGTTCAGAAAGAATACCTAATCCTTTATTTGATTGACTTGTTTAATTAATCAATGCAGTTACAGCGCAGTTTTCGTAAACGGCTAATAATTGTCAGGATTATGTTCCTGTGTTGACATTTTCTTACCAGTAAGAGCTCATGAATCGCCGATTTGAGGTTCTCTTGGAGTTCATCCATGGTTGGGCGTTCATCTACCACTCTCCAGCAATTCACTATTACGTCATAACTAACAAAAAGGAGGGAAATCCAAAGTTTGAATTCACTTCTTGTAAATGTGATTATTTACATATGGAAGATATAGTATTAGGTATCAATATTGCAGGAAATCTCCATGAAGCTTTAGTTTTTAGTAAAGGGTTATGTAACCATAGTGTCTTTTAACACATACTAGCTATAATGATGTGTGTTATACTACTAACGATACGAACCATAGTAGCTATGATGATGAGTGTTACACTACTTACGATATGAAGTCATCCAGTCTTTTGGTGTGTAGTGAATGGTAATGTCACCATAATGTATTATTATACATACTAGCTATAATGATGAGTGTTATACTACTTACGATATGAACCATGCTAGCTATTACGATGAGTGTTATACTACTTACGATATGAACCATACTAGCTATTACGATGAGTGTTATAGTACTTACGATATGAATTATACCAGCTATTACGATGATTGTTATACTACTTACGATATGAACCATACTAGCTATGATGATGAGTGGTATACAACATACGAAACGAGCCATACTAGCCATTATGATAAGTGTTATATTACTTACTATACGAACCATACTAGTTATTAAGATGAATGTTTTACTACTTACGTTACGAAATGAAGCTTTATATTACGATAGTGTTATACTACTTACGATACGAACCATACTAGCTATTACGATGATTGTTATACTACTTACGAAATGAACCATACTAGCTATTACGATGAGTGTTATACTACTTACGATATGAACCATACTAGCTATTACGATGAGTGTTATACTACTTACTATATGAAGTCATTCAGTCTTATGGATTTCAGTCACATCAATACTGATGACAATCACTGTACTGAATATTTTAAAATATGTGTATTCCTTGCTCTTGAAGGTTAAGGCCCAAATTCATCTAATGTACACAAGATTCGTCCTTGTAAAATATACACTGCTCGGTTTAAAATCCGTATCATGGAAGCAGCTCGCAAATACTTGTTGACGATATCAAAATCCATTCATCTAATGGTGAGTTTACTTTCCACAAGTTACATTGCATGCTTGGTATAACTTAATTAGTTCATTTACTATAGGGAGTGAACGTTTATGATGCCCTTTCCCGTCACACTGTCAATGCATTCACCGAACCACGGCACCTTTGCTTACATACGTCTCTATATCTGTTTAGTATGTAGGGCCTTAGACCTCTGACAAAGATTTCGTTGTTCTAATCCATGAAAATATTTAACAGTTTGGAACTTGGCATAAACCACTACGCCATCCTACCGTTGTTGATTCTGTTGTACCTTAAAGATGAATGCGCTTCTTTCCATTGTGTGTTGCATTGGAAATTGTTTTCTAACAAAGGTCGACTATATAGTTGAACGGATGGATGGCGCTATTGAGTATTTTAAATCTACTTACAGTAGTTGATGACAATTCGCAGGCTGAGGAAAGTGGAATCGTTGTGTCATAAGACGTTGAATAGCGTCAATGTTAAGTCCTTTAAAAGGTTTATCACCTTCAAAAAAAAGTAAAGGTTGATGGTGCTTAGCCTTTAATATAACCATTGGTTTTAAATTCACGTGAATACAAACACTCTGAATTCATGAAAGAAACTTGATCAACGGCTGGAAGTACCGTACCAAGCATAAAGTAATTCATGCATATAAACACAGTATGACTTCACATTTAGTATGGTGTGCCGTAAGGAGATTTTATATTAGCACTGTAGAATGCTTCTAATCACTAAAACACTAAATAGTCATGAGTAAAGTATAATATCGATAAATTGACAAAGCATTCTAGAGCATACTAAATGCTGTTATAAGTGCTATGTTCTGTGTCTGTTACAATGTACTCTTTAAACAGGTTTTAAGGAAAGTTAACCTATTATAAGTACTATGCTCTGTGTTTGTAACAATATACTCTTTTAAACAGTTTGTAAGGAAAGTTAAGCATAAGTGCTATGTTCTGTGTCTGTTACAATGTACTATTTAAACTGGTTGTAAGGAAAGTTAACCTAATATATTACACTATGTTCTGTGTTTGTAAAAATGTTCTCTTTAAACAGGTTGTAAGGAAAGTTAACCTATTATAAGTATTATGTTCTGTATTTGTTACTTTACCCTTTAAACAGGCTGTAAGGAAAGTTAACATATTATAAGTGCTATGCTCTGTGTTTGTTACAATATACTATGTAAACAATGTTGTAAGGAAAGTAAACCTATTATAAGAACTATGCTCTCTGTTTTGTTTCTACATACTCTTTAATCAGGTTGTAAGGAAATTTAACCTGTTATAAGTACTATGCTCTGTGTTTGTTACAATACACTCTTTAAACAGGTTGTAAGGAAAGTTAACATATTATAAGTACTATGCTCTGTGTTTGTTACAATATACTATGTAAACAATGTTGTAAGGAAAGTAAACCTATTATAAGAACTATGCTCTCTGTTTTGTTTCTACATACTCTTTAATCAGG
>JAIPMN010037333.1:8504-22655 GCA_020650975.1 Apostichopus californicus
CTCCCCCTCCCCCTCCCCCTCCCCCTTCTCTCCTCCCCACTCCCCAATAGACATTAGAAGCTCTGTTCTATGAGAACTCTATGAACCTCCAAGCATCTGTTTCACCAATTGAAAGCAACTCAGTGGAACTCGTGGCCACAATGATGTCAACTCTTGCCAAAGTAAGTCTTCCATATTTATCACTGATCATTCTTCAGACGTCTGTGGTGTTTTAGAGAATGAAGGTGTGGTGTAGCTGTTAGAGTCTCCAATGTCCACCCCATCACGGTGAGGTTCCTGGTTCACAGAAACCAGGAACCAGATTCCCTTGACCTTCTCAATATTGCTGCATTGCAGTGTTGTTGTGTAGAGGGTTCTGTGGAGTTGGTATTCTGGTTTGCGAATTGGGAATTAAGAAATTGGTCTGGAGGTACACTCTCAACCATCAGATGGGGACATTAAGTGGCAGTCTGGGGAAACAGGCATGGGGGTGACCTTTAACATGCATGTCTTGTAATTCTCTGAACACTCGTCAAAAAGACAAAGCTTGACTATAAGTTCATCCACGATCATCACATGGACAGGGTTTCAAACGTTCTTCTGTCGACTGTTTGGCAAGAAAATTAAAAATAAATCATCTGTTATTCCCACCCCTCCTTGATGAAAAATTGTCTGCTAAAGCAGCAGTATATGTGAAAGGAGAATCCTGCTATTTTATGGGATATGAAATCTCTTATACAGTTTTGTATGATAACATCTAAAAGTCTTTTTGGGGGTTGTTAAATGTAGTCAGTATAGGCCCCAAATTATAGCATGCTCTTTTTTGCTAGAAGTTGTCAAAAAAGTACTTTCCTGGAGGTCTTTACCCTCCAAATTGTTCGCAGACATTTTTAAGGAACACACAAGGTGACTGAATGTCCCAGTGAGCAAAATTTCCTCGATAATAACAACAATAATAAGAAAAGTTTAAGAATTTTGACCAAAGGTGACCAATTTTGAATATCTAGCATATTTGGGGCCAATACAGCGTACCTTTAACTGCTTTATTCTGAACAAGCCATCAATGGATACACCCTGAATCTAACCTAAATATTTATCTAGTTACAACCAGCTGTCTGCTCCTAGTGGGTCTCCCCAGCATTCCCAAATACTCAAAAGTTTGAGAAGTTGCAATAATAATTTTTGTAACATATTTTATGGTTTATTATTTTCTTAATCTCTTAAACATTTATTTGTCTTAACCTGTATTCTTGATGTTCTTTATTGTTATAAATTATTAATTTTTTTTAAATTTTTATTTTTTAATCCTATTTATAAGTTTTCTGTAAATTTATAACTGGAATAAAGATTAATGAATGAATGAATGAATACACTAGGTCTCGCTGTTCTGTTGTCATTGAATCCCAGTGAACGTTTCAACAGTCATTTTGATTTTTCATCTTGTCTCTGTTATTCAGCTAGCATCCCAGTGCCAGAACCTGATTCCTCGAGTCATCCTGTGCTTGACCAAGGTCTCACAACAGATGAACAAGAGCAACAAAATTGGAGCGGAAGAGAAGATGATTATCAGGAGTAGATCGACAGAATATGTCAATCTCCTGAAATTCCCCGAGTGAGTCTTCGTCGTATAAAATTAAATGTAAATTTAGCATTTTGAAAGAAAAACTTCCTTCTAGTAGGGGATTGAAACATGTGACTTCAAGTATGTGAGTCATGCGATTTACCAATCCGGCCTAAATGCTGATTTCAGTCGATTTTGACAATTTTGTTTACTCCAAAGCTATCGTCATATGCAGGCCTATGGAAACACTCGTTGAAAGACAAGGAAGTCTCCTTGATAATTCATTGATAAAATCTGTATGGTTATGGTATTGAATATCAAGGGAATAATAGCATGGAGTTGAATCTGAACAGATGGAACAATAAATGTTTATTTATCATCACTTTAGATCTTGATTTTGTAGTCCCGTAGTGACTATGGATGTGTGATGTTTGGAAAATGCTTATATAGGGTGACATTTATCAAATTGCTAAACAATAGATTGAATGGTAATGAGCAAAGATATGTTTGGCTAGTAGGGGGATTGAAACCAGGTGATTACAAGCCTTGGGCTCTACCAACAGAGCTATGCAGCCCATGGTTGCTGGCATTTCCTATATCCCATTACTTTGCAAGGTGGGCCTGGGGGGGGGGGAGGGGGAGGTCACCAGCCAGACGCCACAGTACCTTGCATACGATGAACCACTTTCTTCCTGTACAATCCAGAGAGTGTCGGAGCTTGTATTTCAAGAGAATTTCATCGTGTAATGCAGATGTGTAAATAATGCAATAACAAAAAACTGGAAAACTGGGAAAATATAAACAAATATTTCTAATTCAAATTTTCATATCTTGTTTATCAATAATCAAGTCAAATCTTTTGTTGTTGAATGTACTCATACATCTAATTATATTAAAATTTTACTTGCTTTCCTTTTTCAGTATTGCTGGTGTCATACTAAGTCCGCCGCCAGAAATCTTATCGGGAACTCTCCACAAGGACGCAAACTCCTCATCCGTGTTGCTGATGAGAGCGATTGCAAGATTGGTGGACTGAGTTGCATCTGAACTCGACTGCCCTGCAAAGGGTCCCGTACCGAAAAATATGACAAATATCATAGAATATGAGAGAATTTGAGACAGGTCATGCTGTATGACACAAGATATTTCTGTTGTATTTGACCTAGTTGGGTAGCTTGGAAATTTGGGCTTATACTAGCCAGAAGGGGGAGGATATAAACCATCGTACATATTATTTTATATTCACAGAAGGTTGTACAACATGTCAGGGTTTTTTCTTGATTGCTTGATCTGGTGAATCGTGAGAGGTAATTATGTGCCTTATTATGAAAGACAAAGAGATTAAAAACAGAAACAGACAAAATAGAAAGAAACAGGAAATATTAGTTAATCAAATCAAGATACTTTAAGAAGAGTCTACTCTAAGATAGGAATTCCTTTCTTGTATTTGCCAAATGTTTGTGAAAACTATTTGAAGGCAGGGTCGATTAAGGTGAAATGTTGAAGGATAAGACATAAGATGGAAATTTAGCCCCGTCGTAAAGAAAATTTAGACACTTGCCCAGTACTGATGGAACTATTAATAGAGAAGTGGTTGGATTTCACAGCTGGATAATCCATGATCCAACTTAAAAGAGTTCTGGATACTCCAAATTTAGATTTAGTACAAATACCAGGTTTGGTTGTAGCTAATTAAAATTAGCTAATTAAAATAGCTAGTTAATGTATTAGTGCATTGGTCCATATGCTCAGATCAGTAGTACAATGTTCATTCGTTGTGCAATGAAGCTTCACTTCTTTCGGTAGATTTACACACTAAACTCGTCACTTTCAACTGGCATTATCGTACCCCAACGATAGCTGAGGTCTTTGCCTGTCATGGCACATGCAAATTTCTCTATCATGACCGTTTAGATTTTGAGCTAAAAGAGGAGAAAGTTTAGCATACTGAACCCCCACCGTTCCATTTGCCCGCTCAGAGTAATATCAACATTTAACCAAAGACTTTCTAAAATGGTTTATATCACCTTCAAACCTCTTTATTTTCACTCCATCTTTAAATTATGCACTTTCCACATAAAGGCAGAACAAACAATGATAGTAACTGATAATATGCTAAACCAAACATTAGCTCATTTTAGCTCATTTATTTCCGACTATGGTTAACCTGCAGCCGATGTACCCTACTCTAATTTTGGTACTATACCTGAATTATCACTAGGAAATGGTCATATACTTGATCTAATACTAAAACAATTAGGAAATCATTGTAACAAAATTATTATTGTATATGATGGTGTTTGCATAATATTTTTCTTTCAAATATAGGAATATTTGTATTTTTATGTGTTTGTATAATAGGAATGTAAAAAAGAAATCAAGACAGTAAACTATTTTCTTATCAGTCCTTTTTCTTTAAGATGCATGCTAAGTTCTTCAATACCACCCTCATTACCTATTTGGGAAACATTTCATACTGTATTTTTTATTCTTTAATGAGTATCTTGAAAAGTTGAATACATTAGTTTTTTGCACAGGGTTTTAAAAGTGAGGGGAGGGAAAGGGGGCGGGCAAATTATTAATTTCTCTTGACTGATTTTGGTAGGCGCGGACCATTACGGAAGGGCCAGAGGTGATTGGAAGGGTTTTATAAAGGAGTTGGGTGGCACTGGGGGTCATTGAGGCTGACTCAGATGTCGACGGGTCTCAGAGTTGTCCCCCAGAAATAAACCTCAGATGTCAAATGGTGCATTCTGAGGCATATTTAGGCTATAAATTAGGTCGGTATTGTGTGATACCCATAGCAGTGGTTTAATTCTTCCTCAGCTGAATGAAAACCATCTCCCCGACCGACAACAATGGAAGTGGGGGAGGGGGTGGGGGTCCATGCAGCAATTAAATATATGTGAATGTGAGAACAAGGGGTGCAAAGTGGCCAAAAAAGTTAGTATACATGCATAACTTGTCCAAAGTTGTAAAAACAAATTGTAAATGTACTTTTGTTACTGAAATTGAACAGAATTGAAACGATTTACGTTTTTTTTTTTTAAACGTCTTTACTGTCGACATTTGCTTGTAAACAACTATTTGTCATCAACTTGATGGATTGTCTAATCAAGTTTTTCAGTTAGATCTTTTACTGGTAAATGAAAAAGCACTGGTTGCAAGTGGGGCGGGAAATTTCGGCTGAAAGATGGTAATATGCACACAATCATCGGTATTTACTGGAATTACTCAGCATACATATTTGTGGGTATGTGTATGTATATTTGTTTAAGTGTGTTGGGAGGGGTGCGGTACATGTCCAAGGTGGCATATTCCATACAGAGTCTATAGCAATTCGCACAAGTGTTCTCCTATCTAAGGAAAAGTAGTGCCGAAAAGCATCAGGAGAACATCTTTCTTAATATGTTATTATCTGGATTTTTGTGGCGTAGATGTCAGAGTACACAGATGGAAGTACGTGTGTTGCAAAACTTGGGTCATTTGAGGCAATTTTCAGACCGCTTTAGGCCTTCCAGGAGGCAGTGTACGAAAATGGTTTACTACTGCATGCATGCTGTTATGAAATTTAAATGTCTCAGGTAGTGGTAAATCTTACACAATATCCATATATTTCCTTACTTGTTTGAATTGTTCAAAACAAATCAAATAAGTAAAAAAACATCATTCTTGAAAAGAATACAAAACAGAATGTATATAAATTACAGAATTATTTGCTCAACTTCTACAAAAACAACAGAAATCATAAATTATATTTTGAAAGTAAACTAATGTGGAATATGCCTTAATTGTGAAACCACTAAATATCAGAAATGTTTGCATTTTCTCTTGTAATTGTTTTGTTGACCTTTGATATTAAAAATAAAAAGAACTAAAACAGATTACAACTTGTTACCATTTAATATCCTCTGAACACTTTTCACACTTATCCAATATATTTTGTGGAAAATGTTGACATTGATAATGACATCATCACTATATAGTTTCACTGCTTAATGCATAAACAGCAAACAATTGATCAAAACCTCTGAAATGTTGGCCCAACATCTTCATGATTGCTTTCAATATTACAACCAACTCCTCCTTTAAAAATGTTAAAAAGAAACGCTCAAACATGACGTCAAACTTTGTTCATTAAAATAGTAAATATTAACAGTTATATGCACCATAGTTTTCTTGTATAAAATTGAAAATTTCAGATGGAATGAAGATTTACACCCTTGTTTGATCTGTATAAAAGAGAAAAAAATAGGATCCTTTATTTAAAAAATAATTGCACATTTTTAATGCCAATTGATGTTAAAATTTGTCCAATACCATAATATAACAAAATGCTGTTGTAACCTAAAAATTAGTTGGTTTGCAAACTCACATGACAGAGTTAACAAATACACTACCAACCACAAGGTACACAAGTTCTTTAAAGCACTGAAACTACAAACTGAATTGTATATCATTTTGTGACAAATACTTTTACATAGTGATGTATTTACATTAATCTTCTATTACTCAATGACATATAAAATCTATTTTATCACAAAATTACAGTAATTTTTTTTTACTACAACATTACAATTATTTTGGTATGCACGATATTAGCCCCCCCCCAAAAAAATTATAATATTTTTACATTTCCAAAATATCATATATATATATACATTACCAGATGGTCGGCCAACCCCCACTACAAAATTATACACTTTTTCTTAGTTCCCATGAAACTTAGATGCAAGCTCTAATTTAGAAATTGTTTTATTGCAAACTATTTGCAGTTCTCACAGGTTCATTAAAATATTAACATTTCTGATGTGATTAATTGGTAGTCTTTACTCTTGCCATCTTTCAACAATTCTGAGCTACATATTACATGCTTGATTTATGAATTTCATGATTCATATAGTATTATGCAATAAAATTGTACCATAATAAAGACAAAACATGGATTACATAATAATAATAACGATGTAATCAAAATGAAAATAGATCTGTGTTATGTAATGCACATGGCTAACAATGTAATTGTTAATGTCAATGTTGCAGTAATATTAATAATATAGACCATTTTATAACTATATTGTTGCATAGGTGTATCACATGGTATTGGTATAATGCTACATCATTATACAATTGTTATATTTTTTTCATATTATATACAATAATATATATCTATACTATGCAGTTCATGTAACTAACGATATTATTTTTCGTGTCATTATTACAACATTAGTAATGTAACGATCTCACAGGCTCGTAGGCTTAATGCTATTGTATGGGTGGCATGACCATAAAGTAGTTGGTTTGCATTGAATGTAGATAAAATCTTTGATGCCATATCAACACTTAAAATCCTCCTCCAATATAAACTAAATGTCTCATTTGAAAACAATGAAAAATAACTATGTAACTCTCGCTTTTTTTTGTTGTAGTTGTCATATTGCTTCAGTGTTTATTAAAATATAAAAGCGTCGGGGCAACAACATTATAGTAGACTTAAAAACTTATGTTAGAACTGTTTAAGAAATTATTCCTAGATTTTGTTACACTTAATGACCATATGCCAAAGCTGCTGCAAGCAACATTTTATGAGAAAAAAAAGGAGAAATGTTTGGAATGAAAATTGGCAGAAAACCTGGCAGTTAATACCCTGTTATACTAGCTCAGTATAAAAATTACTGTTTTTCAAAGCCAAGTGGTACAAATAAATTTCATTCTCATAATTGGAAAAAAATTGAAAGGTGTTTATCCAAGTTGGTATATTTTCCAGACCAATATTAAGGCATTGTTATATTATATCTGAATGATCTGATCTTAGCCAATAACAAAACTTCAAAAGATATTAAAAGGTTAGGATCTGTTCTGGATCAAACTGCAGCAGAATGTTTGACTGACCTTTAGCCAATATTCCATACTTTGAATAAAAAAAGAACTGGATTATATTTGATGAGCATTAATAGCTGATAGATAAAACTTGAGACATAAAAGTAATTCAATAAATTTTTGGAGCATGCTGGCATTTAGAAAAGTTCCCTTTCACACATGCTCTGTTAATTTTTGCTTTTATTAAAACTAGTAATCCCCAACAGATACACTGCATACACATTTACACTAATACATACATACATATCAATGTACTCATAAAACTACTAGAAGTGGGGGGGGGGGGCACAACATCAGGGGGGCACTTTCTCATTCCACAACCACCACTCATGCTATAAACCGATACACACCGGCCATATCACTTAAATATATATGATGTGTTAGTATGCTATCAATATAATTATGGTGCGCGTGAATAATTAAAATAAAATATTAAAATTAACAAAGGCTTAAGATATCAAAGGGGCACATTTTATTTGCCAGTAAGGCACATTTGCTATTTTGGAAAATAGTGGGGGGGGGGCACGTGCCCCCAGTGCCCCCCGGCTCCTACCCCCCTGCATAACACAAAGAGTTAAATAATCCAGACCCTTAACTTATAGTAATTTCATGCTACCGATGGCGTAACTCATTTGTCTCTATATAAAATATAACATATACACATTTCAGTGATAGACATGTGTCTGTCCTTTTGGAAGAGTTTGCTATTATATATTTAGTACTGTACACCTTCTCTCACTCACACACATTCTCAACTTACGTTGGCTCCCCTCAAATTTCATGCGATAGTCTTTAACCCCTTGCAAGAAGCCAGAATAGAAAATGTTATAAAAGGGGGTTTCCTCAAAATTAGGATAAGATGGCTGCTATGTGAGAATCACATGATTGATAATTTGTTTGCTTGAGGTCTCCTATGTTGTTACAGAAATTAAATTAGTCATTAGGCTTTTTAATATCTCTCTTCAATTGTAAAGCCACCATCTATATATGGGGGTGTGCAGAGGGGAGGGGTGGTGGTGGTGCTAAGATATTATGTTGGCCCCTCCCCTTTGACAAATGTTGTTAAAATGGGAGATGTTTTAGATGTAACGTTTTGAAACAATGTTGAAGGATTTTTGACTGTTCAGGTTATACTGCACTAACATGTTATATATTTTTGGAACCGAACGCTAAGATTTTACGTGCCTATACGTGGTTGCACCCATGTCTCTCTTCATTTACTAAATTGATTTTCCTTGATAGCTATGGGTGCTGCGTATGCCAATATTCAAGTAATAAAGTATATACAAGGAACCTTTGATTGGTAATGTTTACCATTAGCAAAAATGTTAACATTCACAATTAAAATATGAAAAGGTCAACAAAGGAAAAAGTGCAACGGTACAAAGTTTCACTCCCTAGTAGTGATGCTATGACATCACAAATTGTCAAACTGGCAGCTCCCAAACTTTGACTTTTAGAGAGAAAAGAAAAAGAGTTAAAAACAAGAAGAGAAACAATGAAATTAGCAAGATAGAGGAGTATAGAAAACATCTCTATCACTGATGAGACACCTGATGAAGGAGTCTAGTCTTGCCTCTCCTTGACTGTATTATAGGTCCAATTAGACAGAGCTTCAGCAGGTTTCTTCAATATGCTTCCTTATCCTTTGCCCACTCTTGCTGTTTACCAGTTCCAAAGATAAGGAATGTAAGTAACCCTACTACATCCAAAACAGCTGAGATTATGAAAATTTTCAGCCACTGCACTTTATCGTCCTGAATAAGGAAAAAAAGGAAACGGTAAAACTTTTCAAGATCGACACCTGTTTAGGTTGAGCACCTAGCATGGTATTAGTTCTGCTACATTTTGTGTCATAACAGAAGAATTTTAAATAACTTGAGAATGTTAGCCAGTCTGCAAACCAAACATCACTTCATCTTATGCTAACTCTATTGTGATAGGCAAGGTTGAAGTCCTAACCATCTTTGCATATAGGAATAGGGGCCTGCATTTGTTAACTGTAATTAATTTCTACACATCGATAGGAATTTCATATTATGCCTTTCTTGCAAATAAAGTGGCTAACTATCAAATGTAGACTTTTAATGACCCAAGGTTAACTTAGTATAATTTTGGAATACGAAACCATTAATGTTCCAGATTTCTTTCAGATCATGAATTATTCAATTTAAGCATGGACAACAATGGAAGTATCGAATTAGATGATATTCTCACATATTTCCAGTGACCGAAAATATGCAAAATAGGCTTAAAACAACATGCTAGATTTGGCCAGCTATTACTCACCTATTCAATGTATCATTAAGTTTTCAAAACTTTTATTCTTTTAAAACTATAGGTACTTTAGCCTGCAAGGAGAGATTTCTGCTTCAATACTAGAAACTGTCACTTTGTATACGTTGCAGTTTTTAAATATGTCCGCAGCTCTAGGCTGGCCAGATGACTTGAAACAACTGCAACGTCGTCATTGTAACCATGACTTACCGATGCACTTAGGAAGAGTGACACCACCACAGGGCCGAGGAATCCTGGAATGGTACCGGCGGTATTGGTGATACCCATCAACACGCCTGCGTAACGGGGCGCTATGTCCAGGTGATTGACGTTAAAGCCGCTAATAGTGATACCAAAACTACCCACGGCGCAAATCAGGCAAGTAACAGATAATACCACGTTGCACCCTGCTAATCCAGCCCCTACCATGAATACTCCTTGAAGAAAAAATCCTATAAAAAAAAAAAGAGAAAAAAAATCAAAAAGTGGAATATCAAACAGTCCTCTGGCTAATTTGCATATATAAAAGTCGAGCCAAGAAGTGTGGTCTTGCATTAATGCTGAGAGGGTTAAC
Organism: Apostichopus californicus; assembly: GCA_020650975.1. Lineage (NCBI taxonomy): Eukaryota > Metazoa > Echinodermata > Holothuroidea > Aspidochirotida > Stichopodidae > Apostichopus > Apostichopus californicus. Next base: position 18,776 of record JAIPMN010037333.1, read on the forward strand.
AAGTATCCTTTCTCATATCCTAATTCCCATTGAGTGATTGGTGGAAATTCACATCGTCACGACTATGAGTGACTTTAGATATTATTTTCTTGCATATTTAATTAGGAGTCGTACTGGAACTGACACACTGTGGTTCACCCGAGTTTCATTTTGGGATAACCTACGCTTTTGTCAGGTCAACTCCACTTTCATATTGAATTAATAATGAGGTAAAAATGTGATTATTCTGTATGTGCTGCTGACTTTAATTTAATCCTATATTAATACTTTTCTTAAAATCAGCCATGTATGGAATTGAACTTAAATGATGTTAATTCATACTTTCAAATTCTCAAATTTTGTGCACATTTTGAATCATAAAATATTTTTTTTAAGATGTTATGCCATTTTATATAAACTCAATTTATAAATCAAGTTAAAGGAACACAGTATTGATGACAAAAAACAACAACAAACAAAGTACAACCATATTAAAATGAACATCTTACCAAGTGTGTTAAAGAGCTTCCTAGTTGTATTGGTGGACAGTATGTTTCGGCTTCTCAAAAAGTCCGCTAGGGAACCAGATATGTTACTGACTATATATTGGCTGATGTAAGGAAGGCTTGATATGAGACCATTCTGATATAGAAAAGAAAAAGGAAAGTTTGAGAACATTGCATCTTTCTTTCTTATTTTCAAGGCAAACTGAAATGAGAGGAATGACGAATGATGAATGATGCAGGATGTACATAGTCCACAGTGGAAAAGTTCTAAGATGGTAATTTGAGGGTGGGGGTGGGGTGGGGAGGGGGTATCAGGTGGAAAAGTACCAAAAGTCTTTTAAGATTGGGAAGAAAAAAAACTTTGCACATGCTGTACAAAGTGGATCAAAAGTAAAATTCTTGTCACTTTACCTTAAGTACTTGGTAATATTCTTCAAATCTTGCTTGTTTTCTTTTCCATGTTTCATTTTATAGGGGGTTGCCTATATTTTTATGGTTACCCTCCACACAATATGAGTTTTAATACTTATACAGTCAAACATATAATAGTTTAAGAAAAACAGCTTTTGAGACTCTTTAAGAGGAAGGGTTATGACGAAACACATCGAGATTGCAATCTGTAATTCTCCGACAATTTCAAAACTTTACCTTTGCATAAAGTATTACAAACCTGAGATATATCAAAGCGTAGAACTCCTTTAAAATACGTTGGAAGATCGGTCAGGAGGGTGTAGAAAGCCCAGTTGTTGCAGAAATGTGTGATGATGAGAGCCCAGACTGGGACAGAAGTAAAGATTGAGACCCAGGGAATTTTGCCAGCTTCCTGTATAAATCGAAAACAACTTTATTGAATTGAATTTATTGTCCACAATCGTAAATTCTGCCTTCACAGGTTGTAAAGCAAAAAAAAACCAATAGTATAAGTATCAATAGACTGCGATACACATACATTATTATTTCGTGAATTTGAGTTTATTCTCATGATAAAAAGAATAAAAAAATACACAAAAAATGTAAATGCATAAAACTAGGAAATGTGTTAACAAGATCATAACCACACTGCCCATGCTAAAAAATGGATCCTAATGTTATGGTGGGTAGTTATATGATGATAGTTATTATAAAAATATAAATATTGACATATTTTTACTGATACTTTCAAAGTTTCTGATCATGTTTGCCTCCAAAATTACTTCAGTATAATAGAGAGAATGTAGTACAAACAAAATGTGCCACAAAATATCCCACTTAAGACGTGTTTAACTTCAGAGTCATGAATTTCAAACAGATACTAACCTTTTTATTTTCCAGGGAAGAACTAATAAACTGGACTTCCTCTTGACTGATCATGAAGTGGTCAGCGGGCGAACTGGATACGAGAAGACACCACAGTATAAACCAAATAAAACCACAGGCACCTGCCAAATAAAAAATATCACATAATTCAAAAGACATGGGACAAAATGATAAGGATTCAATGAAAACCATTCGATTTACAAATGAAAGAAATAAACACAACGAATGAAAACAAAATACGGTTAAGTCTGTGTTTTTTAATGGATATCACATTTTTCTTCACACAATAAAAAATTTGTTGTAATGTCAACAAGTTTTTGTACAAAGAAAAATCTGTTTTTTTTGTGTGTGTTCAAATATTCACATATGTAGTCAAAATATTAAGGTAAATAGGCCAATGTTATGTTTGGTTTAATATTAGTCAGTGTGCAGAAAACATTGAGACGTGAGGCGACTTATTGTTAGTAAAAGTGTTTTTGTAAACAAAAGACGAGACAGTTACATTCTTCCATCAGAAAAGTAACATTAATTTGCAAATCAACCATTGGATTATCACAAATGTATACTGTACATACAGAGACACACATACATATACACGCACATGCACACACACATTTATTACGCTGAATTCCTTTCTACTGATATTACTTTTCATGCCACTTCTAGGCCGCCGTATAAATGTGAGTTGACCTGTGACCTTCATTCACATTGTATTGCAAGGTACTATGGTTTCTTGGAAAGCAGCCAAGATCAACATCAATCGGACCAACAAAAACTCTTAGAGAGTATTGTCAATCTTCTGTTTTTATTTACTCCAATAATGTACCAATTTGTTGTACTTTTGCAAAATTTAAAGCCCCCAAAAAACATAAAAACACCAGAAACAAATATGAACAAAATGATTTAATACCTGTGATATAAAACACTGATGGCCATCCCCCTAGGAAATCACTATCACAAAGTATACCAGCAATTGGTAAAAAGACTGCCGTACCGAGGTAAGAACCTGAGGGAAGAAAATAGAACCATCAAAATTTTGTAATTCATCTCTCATTAAGTATTAAAGTACTATTGGAGAAATTCTCCTTGTTTTAATCTCTGTCGCATAGATGGGGAAACCTTACAAATAACCCTTCAAACGGTTTTAATCAAATGGGTGAATGTTATCATCGAGTTGTCCAGCAACTACATATTGGCTTTGACGGGAACTGTTGGTCAACACTTTTTAAGCTATACTGCTTTACCATCAAGGAATTGACTTCAGAAGATTGGATATTTTCCAAATGTTTTTTTCTCTTGTTTATTTTGCTTTGCAGAGAAAACTTTAACATAGTCAGATGTGTTCACTCCAGTATGTATTATATTAAAACAGTGTGGAAACTCAAAATTATTGCAACTTTAAGATTTCAAAATAACGTCTCTCATCAAGCAAAAAAACATCACAAAATATACTGGCAGCTTTGCCGCATAAATGTCACACAAGATGCTAAAACAACTAGCATTCACAGGAGAAATTTAAAACTCATTTTACACTTGCATGAATCTAGTCAGAGGTTAATATAAGGTAAATATGTTTTGAAAAGTCACCTGCATAAGCAAAAGCCATCAGTTTGCTCCTCTCTAAAGGTGGTGCCCATCTTGAAAACAGAGCATGACAAGCTGGAAATGTGACTCCCTGCAGAACCAGATAAGAAATGCACATGACCATTTTCTTTTGAGGAGAACTTACATTTTGATTTGGGTCAGATGTTGTAAACACAACAAAAACTATAGTAGTAAGAGGTGAAAGGTTGATTATGTGTCACATTATGACATGTTAATGAATTTATGTACAGGTTAGGTCAGATATGAAATCAGGATTATGTGTAGTAACTGTGGTTTTGTTTTCTGTTCATCATAAGTTTTACCCGAGTAAAGTCTTACCTCACCAAGGCCTTCTAAGAATCTTAACACCATGAGTGCAAAAGGAGATTGATGAGCCACATAGGGGGTCATGACCGTCAATACCGTGGTACACAGGACGCCGATACCCAAGGGCCATTTGGCGCCATACTTCCCTGCGATGATGCCTCCAGGGATCTGAGTTAGGATGTACCCGT